>CP092865.1:114659849-114930881 GCA_030710605.1 Cordylochernes scorpioides | reverse complement strand
TTTTGAGTTTAGCTCGTTTTCTCTCTTTACAATAAACTTCTTCAAAACTTCTGCTGCTGAGAGTTTATCTTTGAGAAATTCTACAAATATTCTCCTAGAAAGTCCATCTACGACGGTCAAGAAATATTTACTTCCGCCCAAAGAGTTCATTCTCATTGGACCACAGAGATCGACATAAATGGCTTCAAAGGGGTAGCTTTCCTGATTGCTATCTGTGTGAACATAGGGTACTTTGGTCATTTTTCCCAAGGAGCAAGCATCACATTGATCAAGGGTACCATTTATAGAGTCCAAGCCTTTTAGGAGATTGTTCTTCAAAATCAGGTCTAATTTGTTGTCACTAGGATGTCCTAACCTTCTGTGTCATGCAGTCCTAGAATTGTCCTTTGAAATCAAGCAATGTTCATTTGGAACATGAGTTGCTTCAGATAAACGTGATAGGTTCAATGTGTACATGTTACCATCAAAATTGCCTGTTCCTATTAGCTTGTCATCAGAAAAGTATATGTATGCTCCTTCAGAATTCAAAAGAACAGAGTTCCCTCTTCTTACCACGCTTGGAATGGACATTAGATTTCCTTTCAGGTGTGGTACATGGAGGACATTATGCAGGGTTACAGCGTTGTTAAGTTTGTCCTTACCTTGTACAGTAGCTTTGATTGATCCTGATGAGGCAGATTCGATGTGTCTCCCTTCTTCCGCCACTTGTATGATTCTTCTCTCCTCCGTCTTATGCTCGATCCATTCACCATGGGAAGTCATGTGGCTTGTGCACGCAGAATCAATTATCCACACGTCCTGAGTCGTCGGGCGTTCCTCCCTTGTGCTTACATGTAGTGCGTATTCTGAAGTGGAGTTTCTTCGTTGGGATGGTTCCTCCGTTCGTTCTTGGATTGCTGATCTGGCCGTGTCTTTGTTTTGTTTTGGTCCTTTATGGTAGTTCCTTGTACTGGCCATGTTATTTTTGTTTGTTGTATTCTTCTGATTTCCTTTGTTGTTAGGGTTGAACCAACAGTCTTTTATGAAATGTCCTTTTCTTTTGCAAATGTAGCATGACTTTTCTCTGAATTGGTTGCCTGATGATCTGAAAGCATTTTCATGATTTTTACTTCTGTCCTGTCTTTTCTTCTCGAAATCCAGTAGAGTTTGTCTCAAGTCTGGTAAGGAGATTTCTCTGTTTATTGACAGTGCTGCTGTGATCGTGCCAAAGTTAGGTGTGAGTCCTTCAACAATGTATCGTACAAGTTCTCTTTCTGTTACAGTCTTTCCTAGCTGGGTGATCTCTTGTGCCAGTTTCTGTGCTCGTACAATATACATGTTAACATTTTCATTTGGGTTCAATTTTAGTCTGGCTAGATCCAACATTAGGTCTATCCTTTTATTTTCTAGAGATCCTTCAAACCTTTTCTTTATGCCGTAACAAATTATTTTGGCCCTTTTATCGCCTCGAAAGATGATTGTTAAGTCATCCGAAAGTGACAATATTATTAGGCTGTATGCTTCCCGATTCTTTTTTTCCAAATATCATATTCTAGTTTATTTTTTGTAAAGTCTGGCTCGTCATTAACAATTACGACCTCGAAGAGATCTTGTGAATATAGAATTGCTTCCAATTTTCATGGACCACGTTGTATAGTTGTTTTCTGTTAACTGTTCGATTTTTTCTAAGTTATGTGTATCCATTTTCATTCAACTTTTTCTTTCTAAATTGACGGTTAGTCCAATTATTTAATTTCTTTTTGATTTAAATGGATCAATTGGCGGTTAGTCCAATTCGCGCGCCCAAACCACGCTCTGCTACCAAATTGATAGGCTTAGCAAAAATACGATGTTTCTTTTAAGGATTTCAAGTTGTTTTGTACTCACTTATTTTGTAGTTACGAGGACATCCCTTTTGATATAAACTAATATATATTTATTTAAGGAACGACTTGATCCAATACAAATATTGTTAAAACAAGCGAGCGATAAATCAAAACAGAAAAGTCATGAAGCGTAGTAGTGTGTGTAGTGACGTCAGCACCGATGATGATAAAGTCAAAGTCTGCGTAACACTATATCTTTAAGTATTATGAGAATAATTTAATGAATATATTTTGTTATAAAAATAATTTAGTAATAAAAATGGCAAAGATATCTGTATCTTCATGTTATACAAAGCCATCTTTCTCAAGTACACCTATCCCCCGATTTACACGGTACTTGTTTTACACGTTTTTCTCAGGAACGTATATACCGTGTAAATCGGGGGATAGATGTATTGTATAAGTATTTTTTAAATTGATTAAACAAGTCAATAAATCTCCGGAGTTGAGTTTTTTTATTTCTTTTTATTGCAAACTCTAGTTTTCGGGCATCGTATCCCTTCTACAGGAGTACCTATATACAATAATAAAAAAGGCATATCCTGACCAGGATCACATGTGCTATTCAGAAGGCAGAGCTCCATCTGGTGGAACAGAAATAAACTAAACATTGATTTACCCTGTTCCCTGATATTTGGCCAACCCAATTTCTTGATAAATCAAGAAAAGCCATCCATGAACGCGTTTCGCGCTGTTGGCGCTCGTCAGCGTGAAGCAGGCTGTACCACTGCGACCAAAAATAGTTTTAGTCCCAGAGGCTTCTTAACAAACCAAGAAATGGTTCCACGCTGACGAGCGCCAAAAGCGCGAAACGCGTTCGTTGAAGGCTTTTCTTGATTTATCAAGAAATTGGGTTGGCCAAATATCAGGGAACAGGCTAAATCAATTTTAACGAGAATCACGAAATTTCTCTCAATGAATTATAAAAAAGCTATAAAACGAAGAGTTGAAGGGCTTGGAGCCCGAAAGCTAGTAGCCTATGCATTTTATTAAAAAAAAATTCTCTTCGTTTTATAGCTTTTTTAGGCTAAATCAATGTTTAGTTGATTTCTGTTCCACCAGATGGCGCTCTGCCTTCTGAATAGCACATGTGCTCCTGGTCAGGATATGCCTTTTTATTTTTAATATCAACACCTGACCTTTTTATTTTTCCTATTGTTTTTCTCTTTCACATATACAATAATAGGTGTGATTGTATATTTGTACAACTGTAGAAGGGATACGAAAGCTAGAGTTGACAATAAAAATAAATAAGAAACTAAGGAGACTAATTGACTTGTTTAATTCATATTTAGGAGATTTAAATATTTTTGCTAATGATTAATGCGCGTATTTTTTAAAATTATTTATAATACTAGCGGACGTACCCGGCTTCGCCCGGGTTTTACCCGAGTAAAGGTTTGTCTAACGAACATTTGTTAAAACAATTCTCTATAAGCTTATAAAAAAAAGATATATTTTGATAATTTGAAACTCGTAAATTTGAATCTCTCGATAAAGTGAACATTTTTTTCCCGGTCCCTTATCTCATCTTGTTTCAAATAAATTGCCGTGTCATCCTGAATTTTGTCTTTCCTAATTTTCTACATTACAAAATCATCGTTTTATCTAGTAAACATTTTTTCCCGGTCCCTTGAAAAATACTCGATAACTAACTTTGACTTGTGCGCAATTAATAGGTAGAAAATCTTACTTTTGATAAATAATCTTTAAGATAATAAACTTAGTGATAAAAAACTTATAGATAAAAAAACTTGTTATCATCATTGCAATGGGGGCGCTGCTTGCGAGTTAAATCTACTAATCTACAAATAACTCTAAGGATATTCAAGATATTCAAGAAATTATTTTTCAAAAACCTTCCCGGGGATATACCTAATAATATCCCAGAATTTCACGGCGATTGGATGTATGGTTTTTGAATCTATAGAGTACACACAGACAGACATTCAATTTTATATATATATAGATTATTTTTAATATATTTAAAATTTAAATTATATATTTATTTATTTTTATAAAATAGATTATTACTATAAAAAATATTATGTACCATAAAACATTTGTATTTTGATACACTAAATACCCAACCTGCTTTAAACTTTGATGTGATAAATAAAGAGATATTCTAGGTGCTACCTAAAAATATAGTTGTCTTATTATTGACTGGTTTAACCTTGTAGGATGGTTGAGATACGTTCTGGAAAGATGCAAGACGCGTCTGAGGAGAGAATCAAGACTGAAGAATCTGCCAAACCGCAGTCTGGTGCAACAATATAAAGCATTTTTTAAATTGGTTAAAATAATGCATTCTAATTAAAATTATAAGAGAGCAAAGCTCATATGAGATTTAACACATCTGTATAAACAATATACAATTAAAACAATTATATTGATTCTTCTAATCAATTGTAACAAAGGTGGAAACAATATATAATAAGATAGTAAATAAAGGGTAGATAAAATGTAGGGGAATATATATACATGTAATAATAAGTTGAAGTCCTGGTAGGCCTTGTGTAGAATCCTGTCGACTACTGAAATAAGTTGAGTTACTGTTGACTCTTGTGTAGAGAATCCTGCCGATTAACTTTGTGATGGTGAAGTGTTGACTCTCGCTATACTGTGTTAACCGAGAGGAACAGTCAGGATGTAGAGTTTTCCAGTACCTCTCTGCACCTTGTAAGACCTTTAAAAGTTCTCACAAAATACAGGCAGTCGTGGTCGAGGCAGAGTGGAAACCTTGGGATTGTCCACACAAAAAACAAAGACACAGTTGCACTAAGAAAGTTCCGTTAACAGATAAAAGTTGAGCTAGGAGCGAAAGATGGAGATAGAAGAGTTCTTACTAACTACATGTTAGATGAGATCGACATGAGGTACGACCGACGCGGGCTTGCACTGAGGGTGAACTAACTGTATTTTTGGCTAAAGACGGGGGCCTTTATATACCTTTTCTGAGAAAGGGGGTATTGCATTTCAGCGCATGCGAGAGGGGCGTGGATCGTCTGGCGAAACTGTACACTGGCGCCGTGGCCGTTTCCATCTTTAGACTTTGTTGTTTTGGCAATACTATATGCTCGATCTCTGCTTTAGCTCAACTCTTAATCAATTACAGAGTTTTTTTATTTATTTATCCTGTTTGTACAAATTGCATTACATATGATGATGTAAAGACACATGTCAATAATATGTATAATCATTAACAGATGTGTTTCTATTATACAACATTAAAATCTTGTTATAAGTTATTTACAATATGGGTTTGTTGGCTTAAATTACCATATACACCTATCCCCCGATTTACACGGTAGATACGTTCCTGAGAAAAACGTGTAAATTGAAAATTAAAAATTTTTTAAAATTAGAAATACAGACACAGTGTGCGTGTGCAGCAAGTCAGCACATAAGCTCGGGATTCCTCGTGAGATGTGTATACAGCGCATGTGTTCAATCACAGTAGCATTTAGTATAGTGCGATAAAAAAAACTTATTTGGAAAACCGTGTAAAAGCGAAAACGTGTGAAACAAGTACCGTGTAAATCGGGGGATAGGTGTATAGTTGTGTATGTGTACAAATTTCTTCAGTAAGGGAGGTTTCCCCACCTTGAGAGAGTTCTCCTCCAGACATCTGTATAGATAGATAGATTTGGGTACCAAGCGTGCAAATAACACATTACTTGACAAAGTTTAGGAAATTTCGATAAAATAATGCCTCGTATCAATATTAAAGTGAAAACATTAGACCTCCAGGAAAAAGTATCTTTTTACAGATCTTTTATTTATAAATATAACAGTATTAAATGTAACAATTAAAATGTACATTTATCAGAGTCATCAACAATCAATAATTCTGTCACCGTTTGCTTTTGTGAATGGAATAAATACCCAAATAGGGCCATTTCTTATAAGCATCGGTGGTTCAGTGGCGAGAATGCTCGCCTGCCACGCGGGCGGCCCGGGTTCGATTCCCGGCCGATGCATTTTTTTTTTCAATTTTTAAAACTCATTTATATTAGTAAATTAAATTTAATTGCCATCTATCGTTAGAATTTTACACAAATAAATTTACTGACAATGCGCTTCTTTTAAATATAAGTTTAAATATGAGTAGAGATAATATTCGATGATATTTAAAAGAAGCGCATTGCCAGTAAATTCATTTATATTATTATTATTTTAAAATATACAAGTATCAGTCATCAATTCTGTCATCGTTTGCTTTTGTGAATGGAACTAGACGAATGGCCCGGGCAACGCCCGGGTTTTACCCGAGTGCGTATATATTTTTAAAATGTTTTAATTAAAATACTATTTATTACAATTATAAATTGGCGCCGTGGATGTCTCTTTTGTGAAACGTCCCGCCCCAAACTGTGTGTCTTGAAAATATAAAAATAAAAATGTGAACGGAAAAATATGTCCAGGGTAGCCTAGTGGTCATGGCATCTGCCCGGTAAGAGGAAGGTCGTGGGTTCGATTCCCATCCCTTGACACTTTTTTTATTTTATCCATTCTGACCAAAATCTATCCGTGAACTTCACACAGAGAGAATAAGGCAATTATATAAGTAGATAATCCAAATTGTGCCTTATCACACACTATTTTTTTATTTGGCCTTATTACCTTGTGTTTATAATCTATGACGTAATACCGGCGGCGCGCGCCCGTTGGCTGCCGGCGAGCACGTGACCTCCCTGTGCGCGCGCATCCGTGACAGAACCGGCCCATGACGGTCGTGGCTATATATATGGATGGATAATAATAATATAATAATAATAATAATAATGATAATAATAATAATTATTATTATCATTAGATAATGATAATGATCATAATGATGATGCGCGCGCATCCGTGACACGATTGACGGTGGAAAGACGGTCGTGACTATATATGTTGATTAATTAATAATAATAATAATTATTATTATTATTATCATTAGATAATGATAATGATCATAATGATGATGCGCGCGCATCCGTGACACGATTGACGGTGGAAAGACGGTCGTGACTATATATGTTGATGCTTTTACGTAATATATACGTAACTAAAATGACTGAAATTTTAGCAGTATGTATAGTAGAATCTGGAAAAACTTATATTGAATATTTCAGGTCTCTCTCCCGAATATCCTTCGAGTTATTTGCAAATTTGCTCTTTCGCTCGCAAGCAGCGCCTCTAGCGGTGAAGATGGGAGGTAATATCAGCTGACCTAATGTAATGTAAAACGTGTTTTAACTGGACATAGAAAAAAATATGGAAGAGATATTTGTCGCATTTTTAGCCAAGAAAAATTGAAATTGACAGGTTCTGGGCAAAAATAGTTGGTTTTTTTTAGTCAGAAAATGATTATGACAATATTGCTGTATCATATTTGATTATCAGATACAAAATTATATCCGGAAAAATTCCAAAAAGCAGAGACCACGGGTGAAGCCAGTTCATTTTTAGTATGCAGGAACAAAATTCTAAAAGAAAAACATTCATTCGAGCAGAAGACACAAAGCCAGATCATCTCTTTATAAAAATATCGGGTATAAATACGAAATAAATATTAGAAATTAGTAAAAAGTAATAATAAAAAATAACGTGTTTTAAAAATAAACATTTTGATGATGAAAAATAACAAATAAGATAAACAACATTTGAAGGCAAAAAAAATCTACGATTGCAAAATCAAACAAATTAAAAATATATAAATCTATTAATATTTGGAAAAATAAAACGGTGTAAGAGAATCAGAGGCTGGATCTCAGAGATTATTGTTTAATTTTAAAAAAACATTAAATTAAGATGATATAAAACAAAAGAGGCAAAACAAAAGCAAGCGTAGGGGAAGACAACAAAAGGAAAACTAAAACTAAAACCGGTACAGCCGGCGCCAGCCAGGTCGCGTGATGTCTGGTAGGAAGGTGGTGTTGCTAAGGCAATGGCTGATGTGCGTAGTTACTCTCCAACAAACGGTCATGTGAAGCAAAAAATAACGAGAAATTTGGTATATAGATGGCTATTTATAGTTAAGTATCTTTGGAGAAGATAGCTTCAAACTTTACAACTGAGAGCTCTGTTAGCCTATTATCTATATAGATATCTCTAGCTTTCAGGCACGAAATCCTTCCTACAGGAGAAAATATTTTACATTGAATTTCCAATAGAATTAAAGTTGAATGATGAATTATATATATATATAGTGTAAAAACTATATAATAAAAATATAATAGTGATTCTATATTTAAAATTTAAAGAGTAAACTGATAAGAATGATAATTTATATCAAGTAGATTTGATTAGATTAGCAAGCTAAATCTAATTAATCATAATCTACTTAATCTAAATAAAATTTACAAATTTTATAATTTGAATTTAAATACTCAAAGAAATAAAAATAATTTTAATACAAAACTAAACAATAAAAATAAACAACTATTTATTTATAAATATATATATATATATTGAAGATTGAGGTTTTTTTGCCTGGCCGGCATTCATATTTCTGTAAAAAAATAGACACTTCGTCAGGAGAAATAAAAATAAAGAATTTGGCAAGGCGTTAATTCCATTGGCGATTTAATGTAAAATATTGCTACATGGAAAATTAGGGAAGACAAAAACTTCAGGAGGAGACAACAATTTATTTCAGGCAAGGACAAACTATGAATGGTAAACAAAAGATAAGCCACGAGGGAAATTTACAGAGAAGCAAAATATAAACATAAAAATGACCACTCTGTTAATAAAAATAATAATATTAATAAATACTTTGTTAAAATATTTTGTCTTCGTCAGGAAAAATAAATAAAAGAATTTGGCAAGGCGTTAATTCTATTTAATGTAAAATATTTTCTCCTGTAGAAGGACTTTTGTATCCGAGAAAGCGCGCAAGAGATTTGTCAATTAAAATTTTAAAAAGAAAATTTTCCTTAGAGGCCTGATATTTTCAGTTTAAGAATTTTAGGGGGTCGGTGGAAGGATGGTCTAAACCTTTTGTTTTGTTTTCTACCGCTACGATCCGGGATCGAATCCCGCATTGGGCATTTTTTTCTGTTAAAAAAAAATACTCCAATGGCCCCCGATTCTTACAAAAATCCAAACCCACACAGAGTGCAAGTAACCAAACGGGGCTCTGGCCCATTTGTAACTGCTTTTCACATGTGTAGACATGTGGTGCACTTACAGTAAAAGCAGTCGCATACTTCTACCCACCATGATTATCATGGCCTGTACCACGTGTACTAGAGATAAGCAAAAAAAAAAAAAGTTTAAGTATTTTAAGAAATTGTTGTGTGTTGCCACAGTTTCAGACCAACCTCCAAACGATTCTTTATAAATATGGACAAAATGAAAAAAAGAAAAAAAGAAAGAATAGTCAGAGATGAGTAAGAGCTGCGGTATGTCTAGTACCAAAAACTCCCGGTAGATGGCACCTTTCGTCAAAGAAGTTCGCTGGGCATGACATCACGCCGGCAAAACTTTGAGTACGTTACTTTTTTTCGCGCATGCGCAGTAGAAATGAGGACGTTTATCTTCTCGGCCGCCCGAAATATTGGTGATTTCGGTTTAATTTTTTTGGAAATTTGCCAAGTTTTACGCTCTACATTATTGAGTGTATTTTATTCATTACAGTTAAGGCTTATCATTATTGGAAGTTTGTTGTTTATTTGTTTTTATCTACGGCTGTGAATCTGCTTTAAAGCTGTTCTAGCTGGCAGCTATGTTGAATGTCGGTTTCAAGATGGCGGCCGCCCGCAGAAAGTTGGCGGTGGTCCAAACTAAGTTCGGCTGGCATTTTTTTTTTTATATTGCGCCATAAATGAGGCTCGAGTTTGCGTCCCGTTTGCCGCAGTAAACTTCGTGTGGGCTCTTCTTTCTAGGAGCGGTGGCTATGTTTTCTTCTGTGAAACAATTCTTCAATACCTGGGCGACGTTGTAGGAGTTCAATATCTGCATGGCGCAACGTTTTATCTTCTTGTAGAATGTTATCATCATCTCTCCCGCGACACAATCCACTTGTACAACATGCGGTAGTGTTGAACATTTTTCAAATGTAACCTAATTAAATAAAACTAGGTCTATATAATTTTTTAAATCAAAATTTGAAATTATTTATACAGTAGAACTTCATGAGAGGACATTCGCGCTAGAGAACACCTCTCTATAAAAAACATTTGTCATTTGCAAAATTACCATTTTTACTATTTAGTAACTCTCCGGTAAGAGGACACCTCTCCCTAAAGGACACTTTAGCTCCGCAATTAGGTGTTCTTTACAGGGAGGTCTTACTGTATTTACCAACTCTCTGGTAAGAGGACACCTCACCTTAAAGGACTCTTTGGCTATGCAATTAGGTGTCCTTTACAGAAAGGTTCTACTGTATTATTTTTGAAGAGAGAGGTATACTTATTTATCATTTATTTTATATAATGATTTATAATTTCATTACTATATATACACACAAATATTTATTAAGACCACCGGGCTTATACAGATTCACCGCAGGAAGATATAATAGATGGAGCTCCTATACTCCAGGCAGCGCAGCACCCAACAACAGCCTCCTGGTCCGACGCATGTCCAATGGCCACACGTTCCTTCGTGCATACGTCATGGTTAGCGAATCACTGAACAGGGTACTGTATTATTCTCATTAGCATATTTTCAGAATAATAAGTTCATAATCAAGGTATAGATCCGATGGATGCTTTGTTTAGAGTTATGTACGTGTATGCAAAATTTATCATATGTTTGAAGTTATTTCTTTAATTTCCAAACATACAGTAGATGTGAATTTCCTGTACATGAATCAAATAAGGCAACAGGTTTCTGGAGATGTTAGTTTCTTTTGAAAATAAACTGTGAAAAGACACTCATCTACAGGAACCTTTTGCTTTATTTAATATTATATACGTGATTTCGGAAGATGAACGACTTCTGTACAACGGAATTGTTTGAGATTCTTCGGTCACATCGCGTGACACAGGGGAATGGAGTACACCATACTGACTGGAAAGATGTCTGGGCGACACATACCTGGACAACAGCCAACACCCTTCGTGGACCAATTAAATGAACACACTGGCTTAACGGTCACCGAGATGGTACATCGAGCTCAAGGCAGAGATCGTGTTTAGGATGTAATGCCTACAATAGTCCACAAAGTTCGATCGCGAATAAAATGATATTACTTCTACGTGATAATCTTTTTCCGCCAATATCATCCCGTGGGTAATGTGTCCTCTTCGTACGAAATAGAAGAAATATTCTTCGGCGTTCAGATGATAAGCTAAGTAGTGTGAAACCTTGTTGCCCTATATATTATGTACGCTTTGTTATTTATTTCTTCAATTAATTCAATTGCTACATATATATATATATATTTATGGTAATTTAAACCAACAACCCCATATTGTATATAACTTATAACAAGATTTTCATGTTGTATAATAGAAACATATCTGTAAATGATTATACGCATGATTGACATGTGTCATTACATCACCATATGTAATGTACTGTGTACAAACTGAAAATAAATAAATAAAACTCTGTAATAGATTAATAGTTGAGCTGAAGCAAGAGATAGAAGGAAGTCATAAACAACATCTAAAGATAGATTGGAAACTGCCACGGCGCCAGTAGAATTTCACCAGACGATCCACGCTTCTGTCGCATCTGTTGAAATGCAACACTCCCTTTCTCGGAAAATATATAAAAGGCCCCCGTCTTTAGCCAAAAATACAGTCACTTCACCATCTGCGTGAGCCCTCGTCAGTTGTACCCCAGTTCCACCCATCCACCATGTAGACCAGTAAGAACTCTTCTATCTCCATCTTTCGCTCCTAGCTCAAATTTTATCTGTTCACGGAACTTTCTTAGTGCAACTGTGTCTTCGTTTTTTGTGTGGACTTTCCCAAGCTTTCCACTCTGCCTCGACCACGACTGCCTGTACTTTGTGAGAACTGTTAAAGGTCTTCCAAGGTGCAGAGAGGTACTGGAAAACTCTCCATCCTGACTGTTCCTCTCGGTCAACACAGTATAGCGAGAGTTGACAGGAACTCACCACATAGTTTAAGTCGACTGGATACCACATCACATTTTTAGTCGACAAGATTCTACAAGAGTCAACAGGACCTCATCACATATATGTAATCTTGTTGCAAATGTCGACGTATGGATAAGCTGGCAGTCGTGTACGTGAGGCGAGTGTTGATTATCTTCCCACACGCGGACAACAAGAAGCAGAGGCAGGGCTAGATGTTAGCACATAGAGGGATCGGGGACAGCCCACGGGACAGAGGTAGAGGCCATGACACAAACTTGGATGCTTATCACCGAGACTTGGAGAGAGAGAGTGTGTGTGAAAGACAGCAGCCGTCTGTCGATGGCCACCCTCCAGAACATCTGCTGACCCCCTGCCAAAACCTGTCTTGTTTTCAGGGGTCGTCTATAAAGAGTCCCTGGGGGCTGGCCCCACATGGGCGTTGGCGTTTTCCTCCCCTCTGTCCCTGCCACCAGCTGACCGAACACTCTTTGGATCTTTATTTTGACGTCAACATTTTTAGTGTTACATACAAATAGGGGTTTACAGGTATTATTAATAAAGATATAGCTATATACAAAATATGGGGGTGGCAGCAAACAGAAACGGTGTACATTCCAAAAGAAGGGCAGGATCTTTTAAGGTATCGACTCAAACTAATTGGAAGATATGTAACACATACTAAAAGTGTCATACAGTTTAAAATACACGATAGAATGTGCCCCCGGTGATGAAGGTTTGTTTGGGGGAAATGAAATAACATGAATGATGACCTGACAAACCTATTATAAATCAAAAGAAATAATTTGAGCACAAATTAGTTAAAATTATTATAAATATAGGATAATAAAATAGGACAATAATGATGACGTCTCAATAAGATATGGAATATGATAAAAGAAAAATACATAAGAATAAATGACAAAATTGAGAAAATATTCAAAATAAAATTAGAAAGGCCGTAAAAGTAATCTACTTATAGAAAAAAAATTGAGAACCTATTGAATGAAAAAATAAATAAAAGAAAAGTATAAAGCTATTGATATAAAATGAAGGGTTTAAAAGCGCGAATGTTTCTTTTATACATAATACAAACCTCTACTGTCCTTACTGCGATGAAAAATATATTGGGAGGGCTTGGCTCATCAGTAGTTAACCCTCCCAGCGGTTCGCCAATTTAATCCACCAGACCGCTTCTCAGAGCTCTAATACTGTATTGGATCATTTTGCTCTTATATGCTACACTGAAGGATGGAATCTTAAAAATGGTTTTCAAGTAAAATATGGACATAAGCTTATTGAACAGTAGCATTACATTCAAATATTCGCATCGAGCAATGCTCTTCAGCAAACTATAAAGACAAGGCCAGTTAGGCATAAATTAACACAAAGCAATAACGCGCCATCTATACATATAAAATAAAAGGATTTAAAAGCGCGAATGTTTCTTTTATACATAATACAAACCTCTACTGTCCTTACTGCGATGAAAAATATATGTCCTATAAGCTTATGTCCATAGTTTACTTGAAAACCATTTCTAAGATTCCATCCTTCAGTGTAGCATATAAAAGCAAAATGATCCAATACAGTATTAGAGCTCTGAGAAGCGGTCTGGTGGATTAAATTGGCGAAACCGCTGGGAGGGTTCACTACTGATGAGCGAAGCCCTCCCAATATATTTTTCATCGCAGTAAGGACAGTAGAGGTTTGTATTATGTATAAAAGAAACATTCGCGCTTTTAAATCCTTTTATTTTATATGTATAGATGGCGCGTTATTGCTTTGTGTTAATAAAGCTATTGAGTTGAACTAAGATTATAAGTTGACGCAGAGGGTTGATGAAGGTATATGGGATGTCTGAATATGTTCCTGCAAAGAAATAACTTAATGAGTTCTGCAATGCAGTACGAACTTGTGTTAGTGAGGTACTGTTTTCATTAACAGAACGTTCAAGATGTTCCGTCTGCATTATTAGTTCAGACTAGCAGGGAGATGTAGGTATGTTGAGGAATGTGGAAAGGTAAACGCAAGAGATGTACTGCTGCCAATGATGATGGTACCCGGTTTGTATGATGAAAAAAATGATAAAATGATTTTAAATAATGATGAACCGGGTAATAAAAAAAAATTCTGGCGAGCAAGAATCTCTTGAGGGGAATATATGGATTGGGGAATGAAGAAAGGGAAGGTAGTTGCAAGGGTTGTTCTGTTGCCAATGATGATTTCACCCGACTTGAATGGTAATAAAAAAAAAAGAAAAAATGATGATTGGTAATGATGAGCCGGGTGATGAGAAAAATAATCTAGCTGGGTATCCTGAACTCACTATTGGGAATGATATAGCGAGGAAGTATTTCTCAGTTGGATTAATCAATGAAAAAAAAATTGGCGAACAGGAAGCCTTTGGGGTAATGCACACACACACACACACAAGCCTTTTTATTGGGGCATCCAGCCCTATACATGATTCCCCTCTACAGGATTTAGCAAAGGAAGATGTTTCAAAAGTAAAAACTAGAATACAAGAAGTCATAAGGAAAAAGAAAAGAGAGAAGAAAGAAAAAACAAACAAAAATAATTATAACCATATATACAAAAAATAAACATACAGAGCAAAAATAACCATACATGATTAAATATTTAAATTAAAGTACCAATGTTTAGGATATGTCATGTCGCCTTCTTCCTCCAAGCAAACCACGACATTCGGCGAATCCATTATTCTCCAACGGACATTGACTGCAGCCTTGTAGAATTTATATAAACCGAGGGAGAGACCCTGATCAACCATCAGTGTGTTCATCCAGCTACAAATTTGTTGGCAGTCAGGTTGAGACCAGGGTAAGTCACCCAAAATTTCTTTCCTCTGTTTCTCTAAGCAAGAGCATCCAAATATTATATGCATAATTTCGTCTTGGATTCTGTTTTTACACAGATCGCAAGTTAGAGTCAAATCAGTCTTCCAGCGCTTTGAACGATTTTCTGGGAAGATCGTCCAAAGGAGTCTCAGTTGTGCAAAAAATCTTTTAATTGCTAGAGGAATAGTTGTGAATAAATATCGTTCTGCTATTATTGAACATTTTAGGTATTTGAAGTGACTGTAATGTGAAGTATTTAGGATTTTCGCCATGTCGTTTTGGATGCTTTGCTCGGTTGCTATTCGAATAATAGCAGGGATTTCAGTCAGTATTGCAGTGTAATCCGGACAACCCTTTAGGAACGAAAAACCGTTTGAGTCTAAAATGGTTGACAGGTTTTCGACAAAGGTTAAACCAGCCCTTTGATTACTGTGTAATGTCCAGAGGTGTGACAAACATGCCCGGGGCAACCTACTCTCTTCCATTTTCATAATCCTCACCCAAAATCTCAGGACCTGTTTAGTTATGATAACTTCCTGTGATACTCGTCCACACTCCATTCTTAGCATAAAGCCTGGAGTATACTTTGGTAAATTTAGGTAGCGTCTTAGGAAAATATTCTGAACCTGGTCAACTACCTTTACTTGGTTGAGTGCCCAGCAGGGTGCGGCGTATAGCATGTGAGGCAAGACCGTCGAATCAAGTAATCTCATTGCCGCATTTAGAGAGTTCATCTTGGATTTTGTCAGAACTTGCCACACAGCGCCAATTGCTGCCAGGGCTTTGCCCTTGTAGTGTGACGCTACCTTGTTTAGTGAATTTGCACTTGTAAGCGGATATCCCAAGTATAGATATTTCGTAGTAACAGACAGTTGCCCATCACCCCAAAACCATTTGTCATTTTGTGCTAATCGACCGCCGTTTCTGAAAACTACTATTTTTGACTTATTTTCATTCAGGGTTAATAAATTTGTTTCAAAATATTTTCTTAGCATATTGATTTTTATTTGAAGGTTATTTTTGGATTCTCCAATCAAGACAATATCGTCTGCGTATAGTAGAATATGAACATATTCATAATTTGGGAGATATATTCCCGGTAAATCTGAATTATTGTAGAGACCGATTAAATCATTTATAAAAATTATAAATAAATAAGGTGACATCGGCTCCCCTTGTAAAACTCCCGAACGCACCTTTATTGGCGCAGTGAATAAATTGTTCCATCGCACTACCGCTGTCATATTTGGGTAATAATCTTTAATTAAGTTAACAAAACGGTGGTTGAGACCTGCATCTACCAGTTTTCTCCATAATAATGAGTGGGGCACTGTGTCGAAGGCTTTTTTCAAATCCACGAAGAACATGTAGCATTTTCTTCTCTTTCGGCTTAGAGTCATTTGAATCAGGGATAATAGAGTGAATATATGGTCTTGACAAGAGTGGCCGGCCCTGAATCCCGCCTGGTTCTCAGGAACTGTATTTCTCCTTTCGATCCAACTGCCTAGACGAGATTTAAGTATTGATGTAAATAATTTTGCTATATTGTTTAAGAGCGCTATGCCTCGATAGTTAGAGGGGTCGTCTGGATCACTATTCTTAAAAATTGGTTGAATAACTGATTTCAACCATGTTGTCGGAAATTCAGACGTTCTCAAAATTCTATTGAATATATCCTTTAAGGAAATAAGATAATCTTTTGGGAGGGCCTTTATTGCTTCATTCATTATGTCTTCAAAACCAGCCGCCTTGCCATGCCTTATTCGAGAAATTTCTTTGCTTATTTCATTAAGAGTTATGCATTTAGTTAGCTCATTATCTGTATTTAGGAAGGTCATAGTAACGGGTTCGTAATCTGGTATTGATTCTGTATCCAGGAGTTTATTGTAAAATTGCTGCCAGTCCGATATTGAGATATTGCCCTGTGTATAGTTTATTTTTCTGAAGCGAGCTATTGTTTTCCAGAATTCACTTGAATCGTATGTATTATTTAATTTTTCTTGTATTTCACAAAAATATTTTTTCTTTTTATTGTTAATAATCGATGTATATTTGTTCCTTGTTTTAACATATTCCAAACGATCTAGATCCCTATTAGATTTAATATATTTTGTCAGAGTTGCTTTCATAATCTTTTTCGCTATGTAGCACTCATGATCAAACCAGGGCTTCGACAGTGAGTTATTCGCTTTTATTTCAATTTGCATACCATTTTGTACCATTGCGCTTTTGATCTGATTAACCATGTTGTTCATTATATTCTCAATCGAGTTATTCCAAAATCCATAAGCTCCTCCTAAGTCCTCTACAAATAGCGTTACTCTTTCGGGTAACCATATATATTTTTTCTTCACCCGTGAAGTCGGGTTCGTCACTTGTTTCGGTCCCCAACTCAAATCCATTTTTATAATTAGAGGTAAGTGATCTGAGTGTGGTAATCCCTCGATGTATAGGTCATGTACGTAACCTAACAGCCCATGGGAGACAATACAGTAGTCTACCACCGAGGATCCCCGTGCTGATATGTATGTGTAGTTACCACTTCTGTCACCCCTTGTTCTGCCGTTCAAAATTGTAAGAGTATTATTATCCAATCTATCTATGAATTGTTCTGAATGCGTAGATATTACAGGATCTTTAGAAGTGCGTCTAGTAGTTAAGTAGCAAGGAAGGTATAATGTATTATGAAGAATTCCCATTGCACCCGTTCGTGTATTCAAGTCACCAGCCAGTAAAACTTCATATCCTTCAACTATTTTCCCTTCTATTTGGTCGAGTAAATTTTTGCAGTTGGTCAAATAGTGATCGTTTGGTGGCAAGTAAGCAAAGATCATACACACTCGCATTTCACCGTCCAACCTCAGACAGATCATAATCCATTGTTTTTCAATTTCAGTCCTTTCAATCTTGTCTTTTATAGCTTATCGAATCCCAAAAATAATTCCCCCCGATGATCTACCCTTCTTGTGGTCTCTCTGAGCAAGTGATTCATACAGATGAAATCCTGTTGGTTTATTCTTCAGATGTTGATCCTTCCATGTTTCTGTGAGTGCAAAAATGCTGCACTTTTCTAAATGTGTGAATAGGTCGAATTGCAGCAACATCCTTTCCAAACCATTAACATTCCAACACAGCACTTGTGTGTCGTCTTTGAACGAAAAACAAGATTGTCTATTTACAGTAGTTTGCCCATAAGTATTTTTATTTACAGAGGATTAGGGATTTGTCAGTGGCTATAAAGCATTGTCGCCACTTTGGCTCATTATTCTACCATTTGTAACGTAATAGTCAATCCCACCAACTATGAGCCTGTTATCCCGTAGTTTCGTGGCAATACCGTTTCCCATGAGTTCTTTCCTTTTTGTGATAAGTAGTTTCCGTTGTTCTCTAATCTTTACCGAATAATCTTTATTCAAATAGATCCTAGTGTTTTTTAATCTAAACATGTTTTTAAAGAGCATGATACGCTCGTTGTGTTCCGGCACTTCAATCAGGATCGGCGAGTTTGCGTTTTTTTGTCAATCTGCGACATTTCTGGATCGTGATGTTTTCTTGAATTTGCATTTTCTCAGAAATCAGGTTCATGATTATAGCGCGAGTATCCGTTGGAACCTCGCCCTACTTTCCCTCAATTCCGTAGAAAATCAAATTATTTTCTCTTTGCTTCATCTCGCAAAGATCTAGTCTTCTTTCAAAACCGTCTATCCTCTCCGAGTTAATACTCACTGCTTTAGCAGTTTTCTCAAGGGATGTCTCAATATGTTGGAAACGTTGATTTAATTCCTTCATCCCGCTTTCCAGCGAAGATAGTCGGGTTTCCAATCTCTGACCTAGATCGTCTATTTTAGTTGTTAAAGTTGCTATCATTTCAGCTAGATCTTTCTCTCTATAAGATTCCATTGTCATTTGTTTAGCTGACCTAGGGCCAGGGTTTTGCTCTATTCCTGAAATTATCAATAACATAAGAATAATAGATCTTCGATTAGTTTTTGCAACAAAAGCAAGGTCTTTCATATTAGGAATTTTCGCCGGGAGAATTTGCATCTTAAAATTTGCATAATTAACAATGAAACTACTTTCCTTTGCCTTCATAACTATGCAAATTATGGCTACCAAAATAAAAATTTCATTTTAAGCAGTTTTACCAGAACCTATCTGATATAATCCAACAAGTTAGAATTAAATTCCAATATTAAATAGATAAAGAGTAATAATAAGAAAAAGTATTTACTTATCTGGGAAATAATTGTGTAGCACGGAGACGATGTTGTTTGCGACTTGTCTCGTTGGCCACCTGGCGGAGAATCTCCTTTGGGGTAATGCATGAGAAGGTAAGGGCAGGGAAGGTTAGGAGACGTCAACGATAAAATTAGAAAAACGAAATGGAGAGACATGGAGAGAGAGAGTGTGTGTGAAAGACAGCAGCCGTCTGTCGATGGCCACCCTCCAGAACATCTGCTGACCCCCTGCCAAAACCTGTCTTGTTTTCAGGGGTCGTCTATAAAGAGTCCCTGGGGGCTGGCCCCACATGGGCGTTGGCGTTTTCCTCCCCTCTGTCCCTGCCAACAGCTGACCGAACACTTTTGGATCTTTATTTTGACGTCAACATTTTTAGTGTTACATACAAATAGGGGTTTACAGGTATTATCAATAAATATATAGCATATATACAAAATATGGGAGTGGCAGCAAACAGAAACGGTGTACATTCCAAAAGAAGGGCAGGATCTTTTAAGGTATCGACTCTAACTAATTGGAAGATATGTAACATATACTAAAAGTGTCATACAGTTTAAAATATACGATATATATTACATAGGTTTTCTTTTGTTTATATTTAATTTTGTTCAAAATGTATATCATGTTGTTGTTGTTTATTCCTCAAGTCGTTTAAACAATAATCATTAGGTCCCATTGTCTCAGCTTTTCTATTATAGCCCCGAGTTCCATTAAATTTGAGCATTCTAAGATTTCCTGGAGAAGGAAAGAGGGGTACACCTGCTGTTGGTCTGAAGATGGTTTATCGCCCAACAAGCTTGTAAGATTTCCGACAAAAACCTTGTAAAAGATGGACGATTGGTCCATCGAAATATTGTGGATAAATAAAACTTACTAAATCTAAAAAATAAAAAAAAATCTGTACGCTTGGGTGTGTTAGCTTCGATTCGCTCTTCTCAGCAAAAACTCAACACAAAATAACTAGAAGGATTGTAAGGGAAAGGGGAGTGAGGCACCTAAAGCCGGGTCAGATGGATATCTTTAGTCAAACAAATAGTTTATCTAGAACGAATTTTTGTTGCTGTTTGTTGTTTCTTATCCCTTTGTGTAAAGATTACACGAATTCCATGATTTCATGCTCCTCAAGCTTCAAATCAACATCTGATCTCATGGAATGTGGTGCAACTTTCGTTGATCATGGTACCATAGCACACTTTGGGGGAAGTCTGACTTTGCCTGTAATTTGGGACCATTCCTAACATGGAAGCCTTTGCTTCCAACTCTAACATGAGTACAGACGCAGCTCCTCCGTATCCCCGGAGAAGAATACCCTTGCTGAGGTCTATCAAGCGGGTCGGTTAACTAAGGATTTCTAAAGAAGTTTTTTTCCTCTTCTTTTTTATTCATTTCAATGAGCTCTTTCACGCCCTGGTCCCAATTCACCAAAGAAAAGTTCATTGTTCACAAACCTGTTTCTGGTTCTAGGAGTCCTTATTAGAATCCTAGGTTACATCAAAGCTATCTAGGAGAATTTTAAAAAAATTATTTCTATGAGGCTTTTTCAAGCCTTGGTCTCAATTCATTAAAGAAAGGTATATTTTTCACAAACCTGTTTCTATATTATATTCTTCGTAATTTTGATTGTCTTTCTGAACTCATATAAACGTACTGTACTTGGAATGCGTTCTCATAAACTTATAACAAATATTATTATTCTTAATTTCGATTATAAACGTTTTGTGAATTCTCTATGATATACTCTAGAGTAAATATAATATATCGTAAGATAGAATCCTCTGGTATACAAGTTGCAGCAACACATAAAACTCCGAGGATAAGTTTCTTTTATTTCAAAATAATATCTCGAGCTTTTGGGTATCGCAACCCTTCGACAGGAGTTATTTTGAAATAAAAGAAACTTATCCTCGGAGTTTTATGTGTTGCTGCAAATATAATATATGTGCAACAGTCTTGATGCGAAACTATTCTCCAAGGCTTCAAGAAGTTTTGTTTCCGAATAAAAAAAGTCATTGCTGAGGTCTATCAACCGGGTCCGTTGAACTCAGGTTTTTTTTAAAGAGATTTTTCTTCTCTTCTTTTTTATTTATTTCAATGAGTCTCTTTCAAGCCTTGGGCTTAATTCAACAAAGAAAGGTTTATGGTTCACAAACCTGTTTCTGGCTTTAGAATTTCATATGAGCATCCTAAGTTACATCAAAGCTGTATAAGAAAACGAAATTTTCCTTTATTTCAATGAGTCTCAAGCCTTGGTCTCAATTCAACAAAGAAAGGTTTATTGTTCACAAACCTGTTTCTGGTTCTAGGGGTCCTTATTACCACCCTAAGTTTCATCAAAGCTGTAAAGGGATTTTTTTTATTTCTCTCTATACCGATTATAATGGGGTTTTAAAGGAAATAAAAGTCAGTTGCGACTGGTAAGGTTTTTATTTTGAAACGTAATTTTTAAAAATGAACCATGAAGTCAACTCTCTCATGTTGATAAGCAGAATGCTGAGGTATCGGATTAAATATTGGGTGTGTTAGCTTCGATTCGCTCTTCTCAGAAAAAACTCAACTCAAAATAACTAGAAGGATTGTAGGGCAAAGGGCAGTTGGGCACCTAAAGCCGGGGCAGATGGATCTCTTTATTCAAAACGGGTATTATCTAGAACGATTTTTTGTTGTTTTTATCTCCTTGTGTATAAAGATTACACGAATTCCATGATTTTATCCTCCTCAAGCTTCAAATCAACATCTGATCTCATGGAATGGGGTGCAGCTTTCGTTGATCATGGCACCATGGCACACTTTGGTGAAAGTCTGAATTTGTAATTTGAGGCCGTTCCTAACATGGAAGCCTTTACTGCTGACTCTAACATGAGTACAGATGCAGTTCCTCCTGTCTGAAACTAATCAGAAGCCATGACGTCCTACTTTTCCCACCTGGCAATATGTTCTATTCACACTATGGTGAGATGGTGACAGCAATTTTACAATAAAGCCGTATGAGTACATATAGACAATGGACATTTAATTCTTCTAATCAATTGTTATAGAAAAATTATAATAAATAGGTAAATAAAAATTAGGGAAATATATATAGTTATATCATTAGATAATAAAAAGACACATTTCGGTTTGCCGAACGTCCTTTTATCAAGGAATTACAATTTTGTATAAACAAACTCAGCGCCGCATAGTGTTATAATATTACAGTTGAAATAATTTTTTAAAATACAAAGTAGGTGGTAATGTACAAATTTCTTCAGTAAGGGAGGTTTCCCCAACTTGAGAGAGTTCTCCTCCAGACAAGGTCTTCTTGAACACTCCTCAGTTCCAGGCCGAGGAAGTACCTATAGATGTGTGTCTTGGTAGATGCCAGGATGGTGTCATTATCCAGGTCATGCCTGAAGATACAGCCCTGTAGGTCAGGGAACTATCTGAATTATATGTAAGTACATATAGACCATGTACCTATACCACTCTTCCATCACTGCACATACTTCTCCTAAGGCAGACATGCAGGGCTTATGTACCCTATACATATGACATTCGGAATTCCTAGAAAACCCTTCTTCATGGATTTCTTTGAATGGAAAAGAAGAGTGGTTTTCACACGTGGATCCAAAACCTTTCCGAATTGCACCAAATGTCAGGATTATCCAGCGAGCCCAGATCACATCACATCGGACATTGCCGAACAGACATCTACACAGCTGTGGTCATCGAGGCGATAAAGAGACCTTCAGGATATGGTCTAGACTTGAAGTCCAGACCTGTGACAAGAAAAAAAAAAGAGTTTGGCATCGGGCGGCGTTTTATTCATTATACACGGATATATTATACTTGTATATTTTCTCCTGTAGAAGGACAGAGATGCCTGAAAGCTTGAGATGATTTTAAAATAAAAATAAACTTACCTCCGGAAACCTTTTTTTTAAATTGTTTAATTAATGTCCATAAGATTTAAATCAATTTATGATTCCAAGAATCATAATCAAACATTATATTTATTGATTTACAAGAGAGAGAACAAAATATAAAAGAGAAACTTATATTAAACAAAGGAACCTTTTTTTTTCTTATGGTTAGCACCTATTTACTTGTGATCTTACACACATACTCTGTGGGAACAATTAATGAATAGATATATATGTCATAATATATACTCTTCCAGGAATAATAAAGCAAACCTATAGTCAACCCAGAGAGAGACGGGATGTAAAGTCCGGTCACTTGAGACACCAGCGACATTCCAAGGGGCGACCACTGGGGCCCGTTAGTTAACACCTTGGGACTTTTAAGACAGTTGGGGATTGTGTGCGACACGAACGGCCGCCCGGCTCTCTCTCTCTCTCTGGTTGCCTGAGTTCCTTTTCCAACTTGTGGTGTGATTATTTCTCTTCCCACCTTTCATACCATATATATAACAAGTGGGTAACTATTTTCATAGTAAACATATTTTACAAGCATAGCATGTACAAATCAGAGGTTTTAATGAAAATTTACAAGTTAAAATGTACAACGGATAAAAGAAAACATAGTACTTTAAATATAAAAAGATATAGTTCTATTTAATATCGATATAGAAGTATTTAATATGAACAAGAAATATTTGTGAAGAAAAGGTCTGGTAATCGTTTCACAAAACACTGATGCGAAATTCGGTAGAAGAATTCGCAGTGATGATTCTTTTGTAGGTTATTGCAAGGATTTAAATCAGATCACTAGCAGAAAGTAGAGGGTAAAAGTATCATTCAAACTAACTTTATTTAAAACATGTTAAGAGGACAGAGGAAAACACCTAACTCGTCAGCAGACCAGGCCGTGCGCTTATCCTTTGTTGGCGGCTGGCGCCGCTGGCGGGTATGTTTGTATGATTTCACCCAATCCGTCTGGCCGACGTCCCGAAGTGGATCTCCATTATTCCACAATATTCATAAAGTGACAAAAACTCTGCGCATGAAAAAAAAATTGATTAATTTTCTCAAATGGTGGTTTGAATATGCAAGAAGGTAAAAGAAACACATTTTTGCCAAAATTACAATATTAAGAAATTGACTAGGAAGGATTTTGGAAAAAAAAAATTATAACCACCTCAACCAATAATTGATATATCGTTCAACCAGCACGTATCATCCACCATGCACGTATATTTTCAAAAATTTGTTTTTAACACACAAAAAATGTGATATATTTTTCTCTCCCTTTCAATATCATAAATATTGTTACGTCGTACCCAGACGCTATTCGTGTACTTTGTCTATTCAGGATGCCACATAGATACACATGTGAGTTCGAAAGAATTGCAGCTAAAGTTAGCGCTTTATTGTATTTCACTTAACAGAAGGAATACAACAGTGGGACTTGCCTTCAACCTCCCCGTCAGAAGAATCCTTGGCGCCGTGGATGTCACTCTTGTGAAGCGTTCCACTCTACACTGTACACATGCGGCTCGGACTACACCGCCTTGTAGGTCTCTCCGATGTCAGTCTCTCCTGGCTCGCCTTGCAGGATCATCCACACGCCCCGGAGGTAACTCGCCGCCGTCTTCTCCTTGCCGCAGATCTCGATGTCACCAGACTGACTTCTTATCTACTCAGACTGCCATGTCTTCTCGGCGCAAAAACCCCCTTCAGGCCGACCGCTATGTGTCGGCTCTTTCTTTCACTACGGCACCAGCTATACTGCCCGTCCGCCGCTCTCTCCTCTGGAGTCTGTCAATCAACACTTCCTTTTGGAGGGGGGTCCTGCATACCTTTACTGGCTTTGCCCACATCTTCTCTTCATCTTCTTTGCTGCACCACTTCAATATTTAAAATATGTAAATAATAATGTATATATAAAAATAGTATTTATCATCAATTTGTCAACGTGATACTCCTGTTGAAGGACTGACAAGTCTTAGAGCATGAAAATAAAAAAGTTGAACAAGAAACTTAACCCTGGAAGCTTTATTTATTCTATAACAATAATTAAACTCCCGACATCTCAGTGACTTTCTGTCAATCTCTTCAGGCTGCCAATTCTCTGAGAAGAGTGACATCGAGTCAGTGAGAAGTTAAACAAATTGTTGGTTGATATAGCTATATGTTTTCCAAACCAACTTACAACCAACAAATTATCTTCAAAACTAGGCAGGCTTTGATACTCTGGTATTGGGCAGTCTGTTGTATATGTGATATCTTCGGACTTCTGGGACCAGGCAGGTCACTGCCCTTTTCTGACGTAAACAGGGGGGGGGGGGAGTTACATCATCCAGGAGGGCCACGACCTCGTAAAAATTGGACTGGGCTCGATAGGCATACTATTTTATTCTCACTTAGGCCTGATTAGTTTTAGCCTTAATTTTCTCCCGTTATTCTCCATTCCTTCTATCTGTACAGTTGCTATACTTTATTAGTCTTAAGCGGTACAGATGGATGTTATTTGATGCTTTCTATTTGCAGTAAATAACAAGTTATATACAATCACGTGGTGAAATATGTGGTAGTAGATATTTGGATTATTTACAACAATTCCATGGTCTTAAATCATCACATATATATATTTTAAGTTTAATTACAAGTTTAATTGTTCCCATAGAGCAGGGGGTCGCAAATATTTTGCGTTGGAATAGTCAAAATTTACAATTTACAGAATTTCAAGTTTTTAAAGAGCCACAAAATTGTTTATTGCCAACAATAAATAGTACTGGCATAAATAATATTTACGTATGGAACTATATAAAGAACCTCAACTTCACATCCAAAGAGCTGCATGTGACTCACGTGCTGCAGTATGCCGACCCCTGCCATAGGTTTAAGATCACGAGTAAATAGGTGCTAACCGCTGATAGTACCCTGTAAGGGCTCCTAATCCAGGGATACAGGATGAGCAGAATCTCTACTCCATGTTAGGAACGGCTGCACATGGCGTCTATTCCTCATGTCAGAGGCGGCCATTTCATATTAGAGCTAAGTCGGCCTGCCACTGAGTAGTGCTCCCATCTTCTTCTTCTTTCCTATCTTCACTCAATCACACTAAGGTATTAAGCTTGTAAAGCTTGAGATTTTTGATGGTGTCTGCCGGGGAAGAGTAGAGCTCATCAATGGATGAGTCAATACAGTCAATAATATGTCTTGGGGTTGCAGGCTGAGAATTGCACTTAGTACATAGTGGGAAAACCCTGCAACCATTCTGGAAAGTCATTGTCCGTAGATGACCAGACTTAAGTCTGGAAATCAAAGACTGTTGTTCTCTTGGGAAGACAGAACCGGTGCTTGTCTTTCCTGCTCTGTACCAGTCATGTGCAGCATCAGATTTCCATTCCTGCAGGCATTGGGTTTTGATGGTACGGAGGAGGTCTATTTCGTCTAGTTGGGTGCTCCCATCTTAATGACAAAGGCAGTTGTATTATATTCACCTAAACATGATGGTTTTCAAACTTTACAGGCTTGATACCCTAATATGGTTGAGTGAAGATAAGAAAGAAGTAGAAAATATAAATGGAAAATAGAAGAACAAAATATTTATGATAAATGCTTCCTTTCCTTATTATTGTGTTCGCTGTAGTAATTCGAACTCTACCATTGACAAATTAAATTATTTACAAATCTTGTGAAATAACACCATTCAATTGTTTCCTTTGAGAGATAAAAAAACTGATTTAAAGTTTTAACCAGTGTTTGTAACAAGTGGTTTTCTATTTGTTGAAATCATGTTCATACAGTATATATATTATACTTATTGGGAATCATATATTATTATTCAATTTTTATAAATGTACATATATAGTCTATTCTTATTTATATTTGCGTGTATATATTTTAAATTTTAGCCCCAGAGTTGTAAATATTTTATATATCGTCGCGTGAAGGCATCGCGTGATCAACCAAAGCAGTTTAGAAACAAGAAAAGCCCTGACGGCGTACAGCCTATTGGAATATTGGCATTTTGTATTTAATGTTTTGTTTTATTTTAGATCCAAAATATGTCTTTTAATTAATATATATATGGTAATTTAAACCAACAACCCCATATTGTATATAACTTATAAAAATATTTTCATGTTGTATAATAGAAACACATCTGTTAATGATTATACGCATGATTGACATGTGTCATTACATCATCATATGTAATGTACTTTGTACAAACTGAGGACAAATAAATAAAACTCTGTAATAGATTAAGAGTTGAGCTAAGGAGATAGAAGTCAAAAACGTCTAAATTCGAGATAGATGGAAGTCACAAACAACATCTAAAGATAGATTGGAAGCTGTCAGGACGGCGCCAGTTCAGAATGTCACCAGACGATCCACACTCTTCACATCTGGTGAAATGCAAAACTCCCTTTCTAATAAAAGGTATATAAAGCTCCCTTTTTAACCTAAAAATACAGTTAGTTCACCATCTGCATGAGCCCTCGTCGGTTGTACCCCAGGTCCATCTCATCCATCATGTAGAAGGGTAAGAAATCTTTTATCTCCATCTTTCGCTCCTAGCTCAGCTTTTATCTGTTCACGGAACTTTCTTAGTGCAACTGTGTCTTCGCTTTTTGTATGGACATTCCCAAGCTTTCCACTCTGCCTCGACCACCACTGCCTGTACTTTGTGAGAACTATTAAAGGTCTTCCAAGGTGCAGAGAGGTACTGGAAAACTCCCCATCCTGACTGTTCCTCTCGGTCAACACAGTATAGTGAGAGTTGACAGGGACTCACACCATAGTTCAAGTCGACTGGATACCTCATCACATTATAGTCAACAGGATTCTACAAGAGGCTACTGAATATCACACCACATAGTTAGTCGACAGGATGACCAAAACGAAGAATGACATAACGAAAAAGGTAAGAAGCCTGTCCAGATAGAAGCGAGGAAGAGCAAAGATGGAGGAACAAGCCCGCCATACCAACGAAACGGCCAAGCAACCTCTCCCCAACAAGAGATATTTTGGAGGACACGACGCCCCAAGGGACCTCCGCAGATCGGCTAACAAAGATCGCCAACGCCGGGAGCAAACTGTCTGACCATCCCAGCGACACAGCCGAAAATTCCGCAAGACCTGGAAACAGAGCAGCGGAGTAGCGCAAATCCGGTGAGAAGTTCTCCACCTTCGACCTGACATCGTCGAGACAATGCTCAAGGCAACAAGCCACAAACAACTTTACATAAGCTACAAGCTTCTACAAGCCCTACATGGAGCGCCTTCCACGTCAACAGGAAAACAACCAGAGACCAAGTTTTCTGACTGAACAATCATCACACAATTCTAAGTTTTTAAAAAAACCTACCTTAACTTTATCCACAAGTTCACAACTTGATTCCCCATAATTTTTGTATTTATATTGTAGCGTAGAAATCAAGCCTTGAAATATCCTAAGATATAAAAGTATTTATTGATGACGTCACAGCGACGAGTCGATAATTATTAACAAGTCAGCAAAACTATTTACAGCTAGAGAATCTTAAGCAAGCAAGCAAAGAAATATTTAAAAGATGATTTCACAAATACATAGTAATATATATTTTTATAATCTGTTGAATATATTTTCATTGAATAATATTAAATTAAATAATAAAATATTTCTTCGCCACATAGCCTCCTCCTATAAAGAGCATCGACCCGATGCTCAGAAGGAGACTTACATCCTCAGTCTCAAGGCTCGAGAACGGGTGATAGGGCCTGAGATCTCTTCGCGGGTCTGTGGTTGTTGTGTTCATTCAGTGGGGATGTCTTCTTCCTGAAAGTTTGTCGAGTCATCTTTTGGGTCCTCTTCTAGCTGGTCCTCTGGGTTTAAATAAGGTTTCATCCTACAAATGTGAACTAAATCTTTTGTTTTACGACGAACTTGCTGGTTTCCGAATGTTTCAACTTCATAGGTCACATCAGATATTTTTTGGGTTACTTTGTATGGGCCGAAGTAACGTCTCATTAGTTTTTCCGAATATCCCACTTTACGCACAGGAATAAAGATCCATACAAGATCTCCAGGCTGATAAATTATATTTCTGTGATGGGCGTCATAGCGATGTTTATTGCTATCTTGAGATCTCATGGAGTGGATACGTGCCAGTTTTCGTGCTTCTTCGGCTCTTGCCCCTAGAGTTTGGATGGAATCGTCGTCTTCTGGCAATAACTTGGGGAATAACACGTCAAGTGGAGTCTCGGCTTCACGCCCGTGTACAAGGAAAAATGGGGTGAACCCAGTAGACTCTTGTTTTGCTGTGTTGTATGCAAATGTAACGAATGGAAGAACCCTGTCCCAATCTTTCTGGTTGACATCTACATACATGGACAGCATGTCTGTTATGGTCTTATTCAACCTCTCCGTGAGTCCGTTTGTCTGGGGGTGATAGACGGTCGTCTTCCGATGGGTTATTCTGCACTGGTTGTTCAGATCACTTATCATTGAAGATGTGAAGTTCCTTCCTCTATCCGTGATTAATTCCCTCGGCGCGCCGTGCTTTAAGATGACATCTTCAATGAAGAATTTGGCAACTTCCATGGATTCACTTGTGGGTAGAGCTTTAATTATCGCATATTTCGTTAGGTAGTCCGTACATACAATAATCCAACGGTTGCCACCTTCTGATGTTGGAAATCTCCCCAGGAGATCCATTCCTACCTTTTCAAAGGCAACTTCAGGAACAGGTATTGGCTGCAAGTGCCCTGAGGGGAGTTGGGGCTGATGTTTACGCCTCTGACAATCTGAACAGTGTGCCACATACCTTCTAACCGTTCTATACATTCCGGGACAGTAATACTTTTTTCTTATTCGGTCATAGGTTTTAGTAAATCCGAGGTGACCAGCCGTGGGTGAATCATGGAAATTTTTCAGTAATTCCTGCCTTAAATGGCGTGGAACCACCAAAAGCCATGGTTTCCCCATTGGATCATAATTTTTTCTGTAGAGCGTGTTATCGATTTTTACAAAGGAATTATTAGGAGTACTTTGTAATTGGTCAGCAATTTTTCTAAGAGCTTGATCATTCATCTGCTCTTCGCTAAAGTTCTGCAAAATCACTATGCTTGGAATATCTTCCTCCATATCTTCACTGTATTCTAATGGACTTCTTGATAAGCAGTCTGCGTCCTGATGTTTCCTTCCGCTCTTATACACGACAGTGACGTCAAACTCTTGCAGCCGAAGTGCCCATCTTGCTAACCTCCCACATGGGTCTTTGAGGTTGGTCAGCCAGCACAAAGAGTGGTGGTCTGTAACAATAGTGAACGGCTGTCCAAAGACATATGGTCGGAATTTATTGATAGCCCAAATGATGGCAAGGCATTCCCTTTCTGTGGTTGAATATTTTTTTTCTGCCTTATTTAAGGTTCTGGGTGCATAAGCAATGGCTCTTTCCTTTCCCTTTTGTATCTGCACTAATACTGCTCCTATTCCGTAGTTGCTTGCGTCAGTGTGTATTTCGGTTGGGGATGAGTAATCAAAATGTCCAAGAGCGGGTTCGGAAATTAACGCTGACTTGAGAGCTTCAAATGCATTTTGCTCTTCCTGGTTCCAATTAAATGCTGAGTCTTTCTTCAAAAGGTCATTCAAGGGTTGGGCTACGTGGGCATAATTGGGTATGAAGCGGCGGTAGTAGGATGAAAGGCCAAGAAAACTTCTAACTTCCTTCAATGACCTTGGCGTAGCGAAGTCGCGGACTGCTCGAATCTTTTCTTGGTCGGGACGAATTCCATTTTCACTCACCTCATGTCCAAGAACCGTGATAGTTTTTGCACCAAACTTGCATTTCTTGGAATTGAGACATAATCCGGCTTTCTTAAGGCAATTTAATACAAGTTGAAGGCGTCTTAGATGTTCTTCAAAGCCATCTGAAAAACGATGATGTCATCGAGGTAACACAAGCAAATAGTCCACTTAAGACCCTTCAGAAGATTATCTATCATTCGTTCGAAGGTAGCTGGAGCATTACATAACCCAAATGGCATTACTTTGAACTCGTACAGTCCATCTGGAGTTATAAATGCTGTCTTCTCACGGTCCGATTCTTCTACGTCGATTTGCCAGTACCCTGATTGGAGGTCCATGGAAGAATAAAATCTAGCTCCCCGTAAGCAGTCTAAAGTGTCGTCGATCCTTGGGAGAGGGTAGACATACTTTTTTGTTATTTTGTTAAGGCGGCGGTAATCGACGCAGAATCTCCAGCTTCCATCCTTTTTTCTTATCAATACTACAGGTGAGGCCCACGGACTTTCAGAGGGCTGAATGATGTCAAGTTTTTCCATCTTGTTTACCTCATCCTGAATAATTTGGCGTTCTCTTGGTGCAACTCGGTAAGGTCTTTGTTTGGTCGGTAGGTGGTCTCCAGTGTTAATTCGGTGTTTAACATTGACGTCCTTGAATTGTTTTCTTTTACTAAATTCGAAAATATCCGTATATTTTTTAACAAATTTCTTAATTTTTCTTTTTGAGATTCATCAAGTGAATCATCTATAAAAAATCCGAGATTTTTTGGTCTTCAGAATGTTCCGCCTCTGTTTCAACTTGGTTACAATCAGCTAGAGTACATAATTGACTATCTTCGATGACAGCACTATCGGCTACATGCATCCCCTGTGGGATTAGTTTCGGATATGGACTCCAATTCACCACCCAAAGTTTACCTCGGTTATTGGTAAGTGAAATGACAGAGGAGGGAGCCGTTAGTTCTCTTTCCAGCAATAGCTCTTTTCGACATTCTGCCACCACAATTGCGTCATTATGGATGTCACGACTTGCTACTTCTATTAACTGAATAGAGGCGGGTTCGATTCTATATTCCAATTCTGAGTAGAGAGGTGAGCTGTTCTTAGGGGTATCCTCAAAAAGACATTTTTCTAAGAAGAGTGTGTCGTCAGCTGAATCAATTATCGCCCTAGATAACTTCAAAAAGTCCCAACCAAGAATAACTTCGTGACTACAGTCTTCCATAACGACAAATTCAAAGCTTTCCTGTAGTCCATTCAAGTCCAGTTTCAGTGTGCAGCGTCCTTTTGGTCTTACAATTTTACCGTTGGCTACTCGTAATGTGACGTCAGTTTCGACAAACATTATTTTTCTTAGTTTGAGTCTGAACCTCTCAGAAATGACAGAATATGAGGCTCCTGAGTCGACGAGGGCACGCGTCATTTTTCCTTCTATTTTAATGTCTATGTAATTTTCTTTTAATTCTAATGTAGTCGATAAGGGAGGGTTTATAAATTTTGCGGCCTTACCTCCAAAATAGGACGTATCTTCTAGTTTTCCTGACGGGAACGGCGAAGCGACTGGCTGGGTCTTCTATCAGGAGACGAATATTGTCCTTTTCGGCAAGTGTAAGGAGAGGGGCTTCGGTAGCGGCGTCTATTTTCTCTTGGCAGGTCGTCGTTGGGCTCTTGGCTGCTCCGAGAATTATAGAATGTTCTAGGCTCTAGCCTATCTCTCTGTTTGTAATTCCAAGTTTTTTCTCCTTCATATTCTCGCCTCCTGTCACAGCAGTAGCGCACGACGTGGCCAGGGCGTCCGCAGTGGAAACAGATTGGCTTACCTTCCGTGGTTCGCCATTCGTTGGTATCGAGTCTTCCGTTTACTTGCTTCGGCTGCTGCGGTCTAGGTTGGAAATTTCTGGGTTGGAACTCAAACCTAGGGAAACTTCTAGAAATTGGCGCAATGGTTTTTTCAATTTCTTGCTGCACCATATCTTCAATTGCAGAAATTTCTGGTTCTTCTCGAGGAGAGGCTAATGCTCGCTGTACCTCCTCGCGAACCATTTGCCTAATCATAGATGACAGATCTGCCCTGTCATCATGATCACTGAGAGACGCCACATTTGGTAGTCGCTCGTACCTGGTTGGGGTTACTCGCTTACAATGTAGCGCTTCAATGCGGCGACACTCGGTGACGAATTGTTCGGTGGTATGTGCATCTCTTGGGAGAAGTGCCTGGTAGAGCTCTTCTGCTATCCCTTTCATCAAATGGGATATTTTATCTTCCTCATTCATATGAGGGTCTACCTCTTTGCAGAGGCGCAGGACGTCTTGAATATAAAATTCGGTGCTTTCACCTTTTAATTGTGCACGAGGTTTTAAGGTTTTCTCTGCTCATAACCTCAAATTTTCGTTTTTCCGAAAACTGATTTTAACTGGGACATGAACTCCTTCCATGTCAGGATGCTCTCCTCATTGTTCTCAAACCATTTGAGAGCAGTGCAGGTCAAATAAAAGTAAACGTTGGCGAGACAAAGTTTTTCATCCCATTGGTTATGCTTCGCCACACGTTCGTACTTTTTCAACCAGTTATGGGGATCTTCAGAACCCTCACCAGAGAACATTGAGGGGTTTCTAGGTAAATGTTGTATGAAAAATGAACCTACCTGATTTGTTGCTTCTTTCTTGATGTTAATGGTTGTTTCTTCTTGCTCAACCGAATCAATTTTACGTTTTTTTCTGAATGGGTATCGATCCAGCTTCTTCACCAGTTGTAGCGTAGAAATCAAGCCTTGAAATATCCTAAGATATAAAAGTATTTATTGATGACGTCACAGCGACGAGTCGACAATTATTAACAAGTCAGCAAAACTATTTACAGCTAGAGAATCTTAAGCAAGCAAGCAAAGAAATATTTAAAAGATGATTTCACAAATACAGAGTAATATATATGTCATAATTTGTATATAATTGTATGCCCCCCGACCCACTATGCATGTACAATGTATGATTTTCAAAGATTTAATAAAGAATGAGGTAACTGGAGGAAAGAAAGTAACAAAAAGACATAGGAGGTAGATCTAGAAGAGAACATAATTATTAATAACGTCACAGTTAACCTTCTGACCCCGGAAACCCTGCGAGCTAAGTTTAAACCAATATTTCCGGACAAGACAGGACGTATCTGGTGACCAGAAGTTATAAAAGTTTGAGAGACGCCCAATTTCCGGAACAAGACCGGACGTATTTGATACCGCGGAAGTAAAATAGAGTCGAACTAACACGATACTTCCTGACCCAGGCCGGGCGTATCTTCCATCAAAGCAGCCGCCGCTCCAATTAGGAAGCAACCACTAAGTAGGTCAACCAATAGGAAAACGGGCACGTCCCATCCTTCGGCCAATGGGAAGGAAGACAACTCGTGGTGTTAAATCGAAAGGCAAGAATAGTCAGTAGAGTTTTGGCTTCCAACAAGGTGACATCGGCTCTGGACCTCTCTCCCTCTGCTCATCCCGTAGCTAAGTACAATCACCACCATGTGATCAGATAATTAACAATCAAAACTCGCTCCGCCTTCTCAAGCTTTCTTTCCTCCAACCCAGTTGCCTTTTATTTTCAAACCCCATCACGTGTCCTGATTATTCCTAACTGTGTGCTTCACTTGCCACTCAACGACTGCGCTTCAACCAATCCTCACCATTCAAATCGAACAACAAGAAATTCCGCAACGATATTGTCACAGAACGGTTAAGTCGACAGGATTCTACAACAGTGTAATACATCAAATATTGCAGTGTAATAACTTTGGATATATTACATAGAGTCGACAGGATAAAGATATTATGGAGCTTAATCAGGATCCCATAGGCGTAAAAACGGACAACCCTACGAAAGAAAGAGGGAAGAAACTGGCAACGAGCGAAGCGACAAAACACACCCTGGCGACAATAATTTTGCAGCTGACCGCCGCACTTCAAGGAGCAAGATCCACTCAACTACAAACGACGTTCCGTAGCGCCACCCCCGGAGCAGCCCACACCCCCCGCCGACCGGAAGGCGAGATGAGCGCGGCAGCCGACGCACGTGCCACCACCCCAGGCAAGTGTCACCGAGACCGGACACCGACCACCGAGGAGTCATCCACCGCCATGCCGTACCCGTATCACAGCACACCCCGACGCCCAGGTGCATGGAATGCACCTCTTCCGCCGTCCAACTGCAAGTTCTGCGGCGCGAGGCACTGGCACAGCGAATGCCGACATCGACCAGTCCCGACGGCCCACGAAAAAGTGCGGACGGTGCAAGCAGTCCCAAAATCACCAGTCCCGAGTCCACAACAACCAAGTCAAGCCAGAGACACCCCAGCCGAGCAGACTTTTCGAGACTAAGGTAGGCACCCCCCCTATGACGTCAAGAATTGACTTTGAACTCTTACCTAACCCTACCTACCCCTTTAACCATGTATCTAAACATGTACCAAATGAATGCAAGCACGGGCTAGACCAAAACCTGTCCCAAAGGACTCGTACAGCACACAAAGCTTTCACACATGGAAACCCTTGCCTGCATTCATTGCCCAAACCTCAAATATTTACATGCCACCATTCTAATCTCACACCACGCAACTTTTCATGCCCACAACATATAAAGCCACCACGACTTCAACCTACAATTCCAATAATGCCCAAAAAAGTGTCCGTACACCGACACAGCTCACCCACTTACCACGCAAATGTACCTCACAACATACACGCACCCATACGTCACCACGCGACAAACACGCACAACCCGCACAACAAATGCAACACGCGCGCCAAAAGACAACAACAACAAACAAGCGCATGCACAACCGTTAAGAATAATACAATCATCCCGTCTACACAAAACATAGAAAAAATTCACGCCACCAAACAACCACACAATCGAAAAACATTGCGATCTTTCCTAAAAGCTGTGAACGCCTATAAGGAGTTCATTCCGGACCACGCCCGCTTGCGGACGCCACTTGTCAACCTTCTAAAAAAGGATGTCATGTGGGTCTGGAGTGACGAATGCCAGAAAGCGTTCACTAACCTGAAAGAAAGCCTTACCACACACCCCACATTATACCTTTACCAAGAAGGTCTGCCATGCCAGGTGTACTGTAACACCTCAACATTCGGCATTGCAGGCATTCTTAAACAAGTCTACCCTGATGGGAAGACATACCCAGTTCAACATTTCAGCCGCTCTCTGCGTGGTCACGAGCGAAATTATTCAGACTTGGAACTACAATGCCTAGCCATTGTGGAAAGTGTGGATAACTTCCGCGCCTGTCTAATGGGCAGAAAGTTTACAATACTTTCTGACCATCCTGCATTGCAGTGGTTGAAAGAGATCAAAGCCCCGTCAGGCAGATTGTTTCGATGGAGGTTAAGACTGTCAAGATACGAATATGAGGTCCGTAGCATAAATGGAGTACAACAATTTGAAACGGGCGTTGTAACTCGTATCCCATTTTGTGGCTTTCTAGATGCGCCACTCATACAGAGCCAACAGTCTTCTCCACCGGGAAAATCTCGCGTGACTATGGATCACAATAAACTGCGCACCGTCTCCCGAAAAGGAGTACTTAAAACTATAGTCCCAAGTTCACTTACAACCAGACTTCTTAAGTCCGTACACACACAACACCACCACCCAAACATCTCCAAGATGACGAGACTCATCTCGTCACAATATTATTGGCAGAACATGACACAAGACATCGCAAAACAGGTAAAAACCTGCCCCACCTGCCGATTCGCTAGAAGAATCGATGAATACAACCAACCTTCACGTAAAAATACCGACACAGGCCCCAAAGCAAAACAGAATTCGTACATAAAGCACAGCGTACACACAACACAAACAATGCCAAAATTACACCACCCACGTCAGAACGATCACACAGCTCAACCTAAATCAATTACCACCGACATATCGCTAATAAAACCATTAACGATCAAACAGGAGAACTGCGAACCTACCAATCATTTAAATTCTACAATTAATAAGGTTCGAACAAATATTTCAGAGTCCCCATTTACAAAATTATGGGAGAACATGGAGCAATACCCTATCTTTCATCTGATTTTCATCCTTTGTATGTTAGTTCTACCATACAAATGTATCCCAATTTTATTCATTAATTACTTATTTATCTATACCATGCCCGCTCATAAAATCTTCGAACTACAAGAGGCAGTTTTTAATTTTGGACAAACATTAGGAAACATCTTTGCAGAAAATCTAAATAGATTCCGAGGAGATAGAAGTAACTGAAAGATGACCAACCAATGTCGGAGAAGTCACACTCCAAAAACAAGATGCAAGTCGCACTCAAAATAAATTAGACGGCAGGAAGTGAGAATTTTGAGACACCGCGACAGGAAGTGTAGTCCGCGGCGATAAATTCGGCCTATGCAAACAAAGGGGAGCGCCTCGTCCGATCTCCAATTTCATTCCCTCTCTTTTGCCCGACACACCCCACTTCCGTATCTCTAATTACAATGAGAAGGTCCCCTATTGAGGTCAACTGGGAACCTCTCTATGCCACCGATTTTGGATTCCAGTTCGAGTCTACATATCGATTTTTACCATCCAATTCCACATCCACAAGACGACACATAAACATTCTAAATGAATTCACATCCCTATTATAAGTAATCAATTACTTTACAGACTTCTAACATTTTTCACAACACACACAAAGACAAAAATATATAGGGCATAACTGAGCAATTAAAAAATTTACAGGGCATGTAGATACAAAAGGGTTCAAACCAATACACCTTATTTTTCATATTAATCATTTTCATTATTTTCTCTCAATTAAAATTTAAATATATAATCAATTTATCAATTTATTCAACTTATTATCACTTTTAATCATTAATTATCATTTTTTTTCCAATTAGTTTATATTATCATTTTTATTTATCAATTATCATTCTATTTACCACTTAGCTTATATTGCCATAACTCAATTATCAACGAAAACTCATTGATTTTCGGTTAAACTAAAAACATTAAATCATCCTTTATTGTTGAAACCTTTTTATTTTTCATTTTTCTTTTTTTTTTTACCAAGCACTCAACTTTGATTTCGCTCAACCACTTTTTATTTTTATTTGATTTCAAAATACCTTATGAAATTTTATTTTTGATTTCTCAAAAGACCTAATAGAATTCCCTCGATTTTTTTCCAATTTCGAGTAGAGTATAGTTAGGCATTTTTCCTTTTTTTTCTCACCATGCATCAAGCATTCACTTTGATTTCTTCCAAATTTTTATTTTTATTTTTATTTTTGATTTCTCAAAAGACCTTATGAAATTTCCTCGATTTCTTTTCTCAAAATTCGAGCAAAAATTAGTTAGGCATTTTTCTTTTTTTTTCACCATGCAACGAAGCATTTTTTTTTTCCAACATGCAACCAAGCATTTACTTTGATTTCGTCCAACTTTTTATTTTTATATTATTTTTGATTTCTCAAAAGCCCTAATAGAACTCCCTCGATTTTTTTCCAATTTCAAGTAGAAATTAGTTAGGCGCATTTTCTTTTCTTTTTAATCCACTATGTATCATAGCATTCATTTTGATTTCTTACAATTAAAAAATTTTTGATTTCTATTAATTATACTCAACCTATATCATCAACACCATTCTATTTTACTTCTTATATCGCCACCAATGCTTGTATATAGACTCTCAATACCCACAACTAATTTTCCCACAAAATTATTTTTCGCCTTACAGAATTCTCTCAGGCTAACCCCTTCTTGAATTCTTCGCATGTAGGGGGCGCATCTGTCATAATTTGTATATAATTGTATGCCCCCCGACCCACTATGCATGTACAATGTATGATTTTCAAAGATTTAATAAAGAATGAGGTAACTGGAGGAAAGAAAGTAACAAAAAGACATAGGAGGTAGATCTAGAAGAGAACATAATTATTAATAACGTCACAGTTAACCTTCTGACCCCGGAAACCCTGCGAGCTAAGTTTAAACCAATATTTCCGGACAAGACAGGACGTATCTGGTGACCAGAAGTTATAAAAGTTTGAGAGACGCCCAATTTCCGGAACAAGACCGGACGTATTTGATACCGCGGAAGTAAAATAGAGTCGAACTAACACGATACTTCCTGACCCAGGCCGGGCGTATCTTCCATCAAAGCAGCCGCCGCTCCAATTAGGAAGCAACCACTAAGTAGGTCAACCAATAGGAAAACGGGCACGTCCCATCCTTCGGCCAATGGGAAGGAAGACAACTCGTGGTGTTAAATCGAAAGGCAAGAATAGTCAGTAGAGTTTTGGCTTCCAACAAGGTGACATCGGCTCTGGACCTCTCTCCCTCTGCTCATCCCGTAGCTAAGTACAATCACCACCATGTGATCAGATAATTAACAATCAAAACTCGCTCCGCCTTCTCAAGCTTTCTTTCCTCCAACCCAGTTGCCTTTTATTTTCAAACCCCATCACGTGTCCTGATTATTCCTAACTGTGTGCTTCACTTGCCACTCAACGACTGCGCTTCAACCAATCCTCACCATTCAAATCGAACAACAAGAAATTCCGCAACGATATTGTCACAGAACGGTTAAGTCGACAGGATTCTACAACAGTGTAATACATCAAATATTGCAGTGTAATAACTTTGGATATATTACATATATATTTTATAATCTGTTGAATATATTTTCATTGAATAATATTAAATTAAATAATAAAATATTTCTTCGCCACAATATTTTCACTTTAAACATTTTAAAATCAAATTTTACCTTTTTTATATCATTTTTTAATTCAATTTTTAAAACTTTTCCACTCATTTATCAAATTTACTTTAATTTTTAATCAGATTATAAATTTCAATTTATTACTCTCAATTTTACTTTAAAAAATCATTATTATTTTTCCAAAATTTCTAATTCATCATAATTCTAAACCTTTTTTTTTTGTTTTTCATAATATCTTATTTTCATACCAAAATATCAAATGTCAATCAAATGTTAAAATCATTGTCATAATTACCATTTTATGTAAGCGCATCAATTCAAAATATTCTTGTCACTATCACGACGTTGCCCTTTTACAAGAATCGTTTTAGCAACCATAATCAACGATAAAAAATCAAATTATTTAAAATATAAATCAACATAGTTGAAACCCATTTTTTAAATCCAGAAATATTTTGTGATTTCTCTCCTGAGAGACAATATCTTCAAAATCACAACTAGAAAAATAACTCCCTCGTCCTCTCCTTCCTTCCTTTTACATGCATAATTAATCAACCATAAATCTCTCTCAATAAACGTTACAACACCCTCACACATTACTTTCTCCCATTGGCAACAATTATTAGGGCACGAAAAAACAAAAAAATCCAATTTCGAACCACACAAGCTCCATAACGTCGCCCCACTAAACACTAAAAATATTTCATATTAAACGTGTCACATCCACTAACAGTCAAAATATTCTCGATATGTGTTCGTACAACCACCACCCATGACTCTAGTAAACTCGTTATGCATGGTGAAACAGGTTAGATTCTGATCCAAACAACGACTTCACGTGACACCTTTTCATTCACAATTTTTCACTTCGTGTCACAGCGCCACATCACAAAACTTTTTCATATTTCAGGCCAAAGACGCCTTCACGCCTGTGACACATCTCACCCCAAAGCGTGTCCACGTCGAAAGTCGCACTTTCACTCACATCTAATCCTGAAATCACTGAATAACATTTTTAGTCCGCAACAACTTCGAAACACCACAACTACGAACACCGAGGAAACCATATCTTTCAATTATAACAGTAATGCGCCAACCTCAACAAAACTAGAGATAAAAAAATCAGTTTCAAGTAAATGACAAAAATATCGAACACCCCGCACCAGTGACCCTCCAGTAATAGGATCCCCGAATCTATTTTAGTTACATATCCCCCGTCCAATGCCCTCCCTCACAAAGCTATCATTTTGACCGCTATCTTCATGATCGCCATTTTTTAAAAACACGTGTTTCACACTAAACATTTAGGTTTTCTCACAAATCTCACCAACGCCTTAATCACAACACAACATACATTAAACATGTTAATTGATATCACCAATTAAAACAACTTGGTTAAGTCTGATATAGACTTTATAACGGAAAAGAGATATAATTATCTACATATCACATTTTTGGTTAAACGAGAATATTGTTCAATTTTCCACTACTTAACATTTATCTAATCATTAATGAACTTTAATTATATTCTAATTTTTGCATAAAATCTTGAATAATTATTTTTTTACCTTTCAATTATATAATCAAATTTTTAATCCAACATGATTTTCAAAAAAAAAAAAAACTTTAATCAAATTTACTTTTATTTTTCATGATATTATTTTAGTATTGCAAAACATTTAATTGCTTTAATAATCATTTTCAATGCATTATTATATTTTTTATATATTACATGTTTGATTTTGTCCACTTACACTTTTTCACCCGCAATCATATTTCTATATTTTTATACACTATATTTTATTATACCTTTATTATTAGGACAATGTATATTATCAACTATCGGGCATCTACAACAATCGTTTTCAACAATCATATTCTTTAACCAATTCCCTATACTTTATTATTGCTATTTTTTTCAGCCATTACTTCACATCAACGTAGAAAAAACGACAGTACTGCTTGACAATTTTTTTTTATTTCGTAATTTCAATAAACTCTTTGAACACAGTTCCCCAGATTTAAAAATCCCAACTTCTGGTCTGAACACGCTTCAAGAGTTTATTTCAATCATCCGCAGAGCACAATCACCAACGCGTTCACAAAGCGTTCAATTTTTTCAACTTTCAACTTTTTTTTTTTCAGCTCTAGCGGACCACAATCAACCTTTGATTTCGAGTCAAGTCAGACTACCTACTGTCGCTACAACAATTCTACTTATCGCATAGGTCTATTTCACTCCTTTCCCAATCATATTAATGAACAACTATTTCTTCAACTTTTTAACCCAATAACCCTAAAATTGTGACAAAGCACTGTAACCCTTATATAGGATCGCAAGTGAAACATTGCCTAGGAAGACGCTCAAGTCTATATCCTCGCTTTGCACCTGGATCTGATTAATTGGTTGCATGTGTAATATTTACAATTGCATATTCTTCAACTACTAACCCTTTCCAACGCCCGCCAATATTCTCTTAGAATGTGAATTTTTATGCCATCATTTTATTTTAATCATCATTTTTTAAAATCAAACAAAAATGTCATTTTTATTTCACTTTTATATATCCAAACAAATTTTCTTGTTATTGCCCTTTTTAACCCTCACAGTTTAAATTAATTAAAAGAAATTTTAATTACTTATCTATGTTAGAGAGGCTTTACCCGCTTAAACCCGGATAAACCCTTTCACTCCCGGGGCCCATCTATGGTAATTTAAACCAACAACCCCATATTGTATATAACTTATAACAAGATTTTCATGTTGTATAATAGAAACACATCTGTAAATGATTATACGCATGATTGACAAGTGTCATTACATCATCATATGTAATGTACTTTGTACAAACTGAGGATAAATAAATAAAACTCTGTAATAGATTAAGAGTTGAGCTAAAGAGATAGAAATCAAAAACGTCTCAAATCGAGATAGATTTAGAATTCCCACAACAAGGTCTAAAGATAGATTGGAAACTGTCAGGACGGCTCCAGTAGAATTTCACCAGACGATCCACCCTCTTCACATCTGGTGAAATGCAATGCTCCCTTTCTCAGAAAAGGTATATAAAGCCCCCGTTTTTAGCCAAAAATACAGTCACTTGACAGTTACTTCACCATCTGCGTGAGCCCTCGTCGGTTGTATCCCAGGTCCACCTCATCCACCATGTAGTCAGTAAGAACTCTTCTATCTCCATCTTTCGCTCCTAGCTCAACTTTTATCTATTCACGGAACTTTCTTAGTGCAACTGTGTCTTCGTTTTTTTGTGTATGGACATTCCCAAGCTTTCCACTCTGCCTCGACCACGACTGCCTGTACTTTGTGAGAACTGTAAAAGGTCTTCCAAGGTGCAGAGAGGTACTGGAAAACTCCCCATCCTGACTGTTCCTCTCGGTCAACACAGTATAGCGAGAGTTGACAGGGACTCGCACCATAGTTTAAGTCGACTGAAAACTCACCACAGTTTTAGTCGACAGGATTCTACAAGAGTCAACAACACTTCATCATCTCATTACATATATAAATTTATGTGTAACGGGAAGAACAACAACGAGTTTTTATAGGGGAAGCATGACCTCTGGCGGTCGATTTAACAGAATATTTTTATCTATGAAATATATATATTTTAAAATAAAACAATATCTTAATATAACATTTTAAATAATACCTTTATATAACATATATATATATATATATATATATATATATATATTATAAATGACTGCGGCGTATGATTATAAAGCAATACTTAAAGTTTAACCGCATAAGTTTATTTTATTTGTGAAAAATCAATTTTTATTTAAAGAGAAATCTAATATTTCTAACTTTTGGATGACGTATGAAAAGGTTGAATATATGAAGAGTGATGGTCTATATATGATTGGATGACGTATGGAAGGGTGAAAATATGAAGAGTAATGGCGAACGGACACCGGACACTTTTATTTTTCCGTTCGCCATTACTCTTCATATTTTCACCCTTCCATACGTCATCCAATCATATATAGGCCATCACTCTTCATATATTCAACCTTTTCATATGTCATCCAAAAGTTAGAAATATTAGATTTCTCTTTAAATAAAAATTGATTTTTCACAAATAAAAGAAACTTATGCGGTTAAACTTTAAGTATTGCTTTATATATATATGTTATATATAACTTATAATACATACTTATACATATATATATATGTTATATAAAGGTATTATTTTGAAAATAGAGCAATCCATATTTAATTCATTAGATAATAAAAAGGCATATATTGGTTTTAATAAAAGATTTATATTGGCAAAATAAATATTTTATTAAATCCAATATATGCCTTTTTATTATCTAATAAAGGTATTATTTAAAATGTTATATTAAGATAGTGTTTTATTTAAAAATATATATTTCATAGATAAAAATATTCTGTTAAATCGACCGCCAAAGGTCATGCTTCCCCTATAAAAACTCGTTGTTGTTCTTCCCGTTAGTCGGCCCAAAACTTTTGTACATTATGTAAATAGTCTTTTGTTTTCCTTGTTCTATTCGCCTTAAGCCAGGCAGTACTTCAATTAAATTATGTTCTTATATATTACTTTAGCTCAAATAAAACAATCTCTTATCATCTTTATTTATAAGATATATATATATATATGTAGTATATCTTAAACTGTAAAATAATAACACTGTGTTAGTATAGTTCACATATCTTCTAATTAGTTAAGTTAGAGTCATTAGTTTAAGATCATACCCTCCTATTAAAATGTACACTGCTCCTAATTGCTACCACCCCCATATTATGAATGATATGTTATATCTTTATTAATATAACCTGTATCGTGCTTATTTGTATTCAAACTCAAAACGATGACGTCAAAATAAAACCAGCAAAACAGTTGGTCTGGAGACATTTACGAGGCAGAGCCAAAGCCGACGCCCAGGATGGGGCCCCCTTCCGGGGTTTTATAGGCGACCCCGCCCGGGGTCAACACAGCAGTTTCAGCTCAGAGTGTGGTAGTGTGTGTTCATCTACGCAGGCTGCTTCTGGCTCTCGCTCCTTGACTCTGTGTTAGGAACCCAGGTTTGTGTCATGGCCTCCACCTCTGTTCCGTGGGCTGTCTCCGACATGCTCGGTGCTAAAATCTAGCCCCGCCTCTGCTTCTTGCTGTCCACGTGCGGGAAAAACCTTATCACTTTCGCCCGACGACTACGTCTGCCAGTTTATTCAGACGTCGGGTTACAACATATATATGGTAATTTAAACCAACAACCCTATATTGTATAATACTTTTAACAAGATTGTCATGTTGTATATAGAAACACATCTATAAATAATTATACGCATGATTGACATGTGTCTTTGCATCACCCTATGTAATGTACTTTGTACAAACTGAGGATGAATAAATAAAACTCTGTAATAGATTAAGAGTTGAGCTAACGCAAAAGGTCAAAACGTCTAAAATCGAGATAGATTTAGAATTCCCACAACAAGGTCTAAAAATGGAAACTGCCACGGCGCCAGTGTACAGTTTCACCAGACGATCCACACTCTTCACATCTGGTGAAATGCAACACTCCCTTTCTCGGAAAATATATAAAAGCCCCCCCCCCCCCGTCTTTAGCCAAAAATACAGTCACTTGACAGTTAGTTCACCATCAGGGGAAGCCCACGTCGGTTGTCACCAAGGTCCTCCTCATCCACCATGTAGTCAGTAAGAACTCTTCTATCTCTCCATCACTGCTCCTAGCTCAACTTTTATCTGTTCACGGACTTTCCTAGTGCAACTGTGTCTTCGTTTTTTGTGTATGGACATTCCCAAGCTTTCCACTCTGCCTCGACCACGACTGCCTGTACTTTGTGAGAACTGTAAAAGGTCTTCCAAGGTGCAGAGAGGTACTGGAAAACTCCCCATCCTGACTGTCCCTCTCGGTCAACACAGTATAGCGAGAGTTGACAGGGACTCACACCATAGTTTAAATAGACTGGAAACCTCACCACAGTTTTAGTCGACAAGATTCTACAAGAGTCACAGTAACTCAACTCATTACATATATGTAATAGATAATTTAAACTTATTGGGACTCACAGTTGATAGTACACCTTGGTTATTGGTACGGCTGTAGATATCGAAGAGTCTTGTGAAAGGAAATTCTTTGCACAATGTTACGTTATATATGTAGCGATGCCACTACATAAAAGAGCGTATAGCAGAAGGTAGACGGAAGGATTGACTGCAGATGGACCGCTACATCTACAGAAGACTGGATCATGGTGACGAACTAACTTCTTAATTATGGCGTTTTACAGTGCTCTGAATGTCAAAGTGAAGAAATTCAACCACCCGCAGGTAAACAGCGTGAGTAAATATGGCTATCTTAAGGTAGCCAATCATGTCTATAAGGACCTATCAAATTTATTGCCTTCACAAAATGTATAGATTGAATACCCACGGATGAATTACTTTGTACGTGACACTTTCGACCAGTACTTCTTCATAGAGCACTGTGTGGACTTCGGACTATTAGTCTATGCCAAGGAAGCGCTGCTGGGAAAGGGCTCGGTTTCCGAGCTAATGAAACTTTTTGGCCAAGAAATGGTCGTGTTATAAAATATATAAAAGCAGAGCGACTGGGCTAGGAGGGCCTCACCATCGGCAATACTCAGCTGTAAACGTATCCATATAAGAAAAAGCCCGAAGAGAATTACCATCGATAACTTGACATTCGTTGTCAGAGACGAGGATGTCGCGAAGCCTTAAGGTCTTGCTGCAAAATGGTCGCCATTACCCAGTACTGGGATTACATAAACGGCGTCCTTCTTCGCCCTCCCGTCCAAAAAAGAATTAAAAAGCAATATCAAAACCTGAAACATTTAGTTCACGTTTCTTCGCGCTATAACACCGTCTCCAAAACTAAATGCACCAACCAGGGTTCTCATGATAGCCAGGAAAAATAAATGCCCTCTTATGATCCTGTTTCTTCTAAATCATCAGAAAAAAATCAGGGTAGTTGAAATTGACGGACCAGAAAGGAAGAAAGTGATGAAAATCATAACCCGTAAACAAATGAAGGCTATCTTGGGACCCTTACTGCTGAGCAAGCAAAGACGCTGCAAACCCTCCCTCTTTGACAGAATAATTGCACTTGTAGAGAACAAGACCTGTACCCTCTAAAGAGACTCACCATCATTCGAGAAGCAGCAATAAAGATCGCCTCACGAGCCTCCTCATGGATGTCCAGTACAGTAGAACAAAGGTAATATACACTGCGTAACTCTCAATTTACATCACCAAATTTTTTTGAAAAAAATATGCAAATATCAAGGTAAAGTTGGCTCATGCATGGTCCCGCACATGTTGATTGAGATATAAGAGAAGGAACTTGAAAATTTTTCCAATATTCGGATCTCTATGTTGACAGGGAGAGAATTTAAAATTTTCCTTTTTTTTTTTTTTTTTTTGAGTCGGAGAAAATGCTTAAAATCAGAGAATGGTAGGCCGCAGATAGACGATTTCACGAGAGATGATTGGACTCAGAAGGGCCAGTTGGTTCATACGTCAAATCTCTGCGGACAGACACCTCGACAGTGCACCAGCTATGGCGAAGATGGTTAGAACAAGAAAATACGGCCCGATTGATGAAGGGTGCTATTGCAGCCAGAGTGACGTAAGCTTGAATAGACCGACGCATCCGCCGGATGTCGTTAGCGGCCACATTGTTTACTCCTGTCGACATTTTGCAGGATGTGTAGGACACAAGAGTGTATCATATAAACCAGAACCAGCATATTCAGATTGGTCGCCGGCGGCCTACACTCATGGCGCCCGTTAAGAAGACTACCATTGATCCAATGGCACAGACACCCCCGTTTTCAATTTTGTCGGAATAGAGTCACATGGACAGCGGAATGGCACAGGGTAGTGTTCTCAGATGGATCTCACTTCTGTTTACTAACGATGGTCATCGAGTAAGAGTTTGACGCTATCTTGGTGACAGGTCCAATACTGTTGAATCTAATACGCCGCACTCCACGACAATGCGGCATTATGGTTTGGGAAGCCATCGCCTATGATAGCAGATCACCTCTAATTCATATTGAGAACATTATGACGGCCCAACGATACGTGGATGAGGTACTGCGGACGGTGACGCTACCCTTCCTTCAGGGGATACCAAATGCCATTTTCCAGCAGGATAACGCCCGACCTCACACAGCCCACATCAGCCAACATGTCCTGTATGAAACCTCGGTGCTTCCATGGCCACCAGTATCTCCTGATCTCTCACCTATAGAACACGTCTGGGACCTAATTGGACGTCATTTGTTTGCGCTGTCACAGCCGCGTTCAGAAGATGAACTGTGGCTGATGGTTGACAGGACAGCCATCCCTCAGGACACCATTGAGTCAGTACCAAGACATGTTGTTACCTGCATATCCGCCCACGGTGATCCCACAACATATTGTCATAACCAAAAATGTACATAGCGTGTAATTGTAAATAATACATCGGCAGCTTGGCGAATGTTAAGTACCTAAGCCCCGATAGGTGGCGCGCGCTGTCAGCTCGGCAAGTGTTATGTACTTAAGCTCCGATAGATGGTGAGCGCGCTAGGCGGGAAGTTTGTAAACAATAGCCGCCATCTTGAAGGGGATAGCCGATCGCCAGCCGTTTGAGTCTTTGACATTACTTCCTTAATTTATCATTATTTTATCCATTTAACTTAGTTTATCTCTATTTCTTTTTCTCCCTCAAACTATTTAACTATTTAAATTCATCTAATAAATTATTTTTTTATTCTACCCAAACGTCACCTTCATTACTGTGGCAATATTGAGTGGACAGCTATGTCACTCAGTGTATAGGTGTATTCTGTTCTAATAAAGATCATTTATTGATCGTTACTGGTACTCTCTTTATACAGATTTTCACATTTTTACCACTAATTCTTGATGTTACAAATTCAGTGTCACGTAATATATATTAATAATAAATTAAGAGATGAATAAAATCTTCAATCAAGAGCTTGAACTGTAATATTTTAACATGATAGAAACACTGTTAATTTTAAAATTCTTTAAAATGAGGATTAAAATGACTTTCATTCTAATCCCAATGTCTGAAATAATAAACATTTTCGACTTTACCCAACGTATCAAAGCCAATAGCAGATCCTCGATATAAATTTAATAACTGGCGATTCAACTAACATGTATAACACTAGATCGACAGCGCATGCGTGTTAGCTGCAATGGTGGCGCCACGGTATTGATCCTACCCTGGCACAAGATGGAACGACCGCTAGATCAAGCTGCCGAGGAAATAATCGGCCAAAATTTATTTTTCCCATGATATTTATCATAATTAGTGGTCATATAAATGTAACATACAGTTAAACACATATATAGTATACATAAAACACAATCAATAAAACAATCAGAACAATGTCTCTTTTATTTCACAAGCATTCGCGCCAATATGCCCTTCATCAGGACACATATAAGTGTCAATCCAGTTGAAGAGCATATTGGCCTGGAAGCTTGAGAAATAAAAAAAAATATAGTAAAAAGAGACCTGTGCGTCGATTGATTATTGATTTTTTTATATTGTAAAGGCAGGGATGAATATATATGTAATATAGTATTTATCATCATTGTTATCATCATTGCTATCATATTCGGAAATCGAAACTATATATATATGACGTGACTCATTCTTCAGAGACCTAATTCCACCTAGCGTCAAAATTTCCATCTGTAATTAAGTCAGATATGCTAAATGCTGAATGTAGATTATTATCATAGCTAGTATTCAACGCTAAACTATGCAAATTACTCGTTATCCTTTGCAGAGTACTACATATGACGTGACTCTTTCCAGAGACCTAATTCTATCTAGCGTCAAAAATTACATCTGGAATTAAGTCAGATATGCTAAATGCTGGCTGTAGATTATTATTATAGCTAGTATTCAACGCTAAACTATGCAAATTACTCGTTATCCTTTGCAGAGTATTACACATATATATATTCATATGACGTGACTCCTTCTCCAGAGACCTAATTCCATCTAGCGTCAAAAATTTCATCTGTAATTGAGTCAGATATGCTAAATGCTGAATGTAGATTATTATCATAGCTAGTATTCAACGCTAAACTATGCAAATTACTCGTTATCCTTTGCAGAGTACTACATATATATATACATATGACGTGACTCATTCTCCAGAGACCTAATTCCATCTAGCGTCAAAAATTCCATCTGGAATTGAGTGAGATATGCTAAATGCTGAATGCAGATTATTATCATAGCTAGTATTCAACGCTGGACTATGCAAATTACTCGTTATCTTTTGTACAGTACTACACTGTGAGAATTCTGGTATTTTTAGTATTTTTCGATGTTTGATGTTTCATAATTTTATAATTGTATACCATTGTTCGTAAGTAAATGTCTATAATTGAAACTTTACAGAGAAGCTTAGTGTGTAAAGATATTTTATGGACTTCTGTTTGAGGCAATTATTCTTTAATTTTAATTATTCACGTCTCAATTATTTCTATGATGAGTACTGAGATTTTTGGGTAAGTAACAAACTATGCCCTCTCTTTCGGTCATGACTGAGAATGTGCTTATACATCTTGTCAGAGAACCTATTCAAATTCCAACATGAGATCTGATCGTATTTTACGTCCTTATCGCAGCATCTGGTCAGGCCATGGTACCTTGGGCATTATGATCTCATTGCTTAGCCATAGTCATTAGAGTGGTACAGGGATGCTAAAAGTCAAAGCCAGGTTCTCAACCCACTATTCGAGATAGATATTCTTGGTTTTGTTAAAAATATATATAAATATATCACACATGTAATCATCACCTCTTAAAGACCAATATCCACGCAAACACACACACACAAAGCTTTATTAAGACCACCAGTCTTATACAGATTCACCAAAGGAATAAATAATAGATAGAGCTCCTATACCTCAGGCAGCGCAGCACCCAACAACAGCCTCCTGGTCTGTCGCATGTCCAATAGCCACACGTTCCTTTATGCATAAGTCATGGTTAGCGAATCACTGAACAGGCTAGTGTGGAATCAGCCACGTTCTGGTCTTCACTTTCCTCGTCCAAATGGACCACGGCATTCGGCGATTCAATTAATCTCCTCCTAACGGTGATTAAAGACCAATATCCATCGCATGATATTTCAAAAAAAAAAAAATCCGAACTTCAATTATGCGAAAAACAGTGGACTTTTAAACTTAAAATTTATTTGTTATTAATATCGCGTTCTTTATATCAAAACATTTATTTGCGTTTCTAATCGTAAAACAATTGGAAACAATATATCTATATGTAGTAATATATGTCAATATACATTAGATTTTCATATGTACCATAATTATTGATAATGTAACAACCCCAAAATGTAGATAAAATTCAAGATACCAGCTTGACGCGATCATGTAATCAAATAAGATAATAAATTTACAATAGAGTTAGCCACAACCCAAGCAAGGCGAGGTCCAGTTCGTCGTGATTACATCAGAAATGGAAATTTCCTCCCGGGGAACTTCCACAAGTTATTACTGAGTTTACGACCAGCCGCTGGAAGAGCTCTTATACTGTATTGTATCATTCTGCTTATATATACTACACTGAAGGATGGAATCTCAGAAATGGTATTAAAGCAAAACCACTAGGAGGGTTCACCACTAATGAGCCAAGCCCTCACAATATTTTTTAATCGCAGTAAGGACAGTAGGAATTTGATTAATATGTGAAAGAAACATTCGCGTCTTAATGTTTTCTTTTGCTGTATATAGATGGAGCGTTATTGCTTTATATAAATTGTATTTCTATAAATAAAATATTTATCTAATAAAGAAGTTTTTTGAAATATTTAATTAAAAAAGGGAATTAATTTAATAATAGAAGAAAATAATTATACCAGTATCCGTTATTGATAAATTAAATCTATATAGAGAAAAATGCTTATTTTGGATCTATACATTCACTTATTTTTTCCAATATTTCGTTTGGCTACGTGCCAAGATTCTACGGGGAAACCGAAATTGGCTTGTAGCCAAACGATATATTGGAAAAATAAATGTATTGATTAAAAAAATAAGCATTTTTATAAATTAATTAAAAATAGATTTCTCACACACAACAATTTTAACGCAATTAGTATTATATAAGTCTAAACAATATCATATTGTTCTGAAAATAGAGCAATCCATATTTAAATCATTAGATTTAAAAAAAAAAGGAATAGATTGGATTAGATAAAGGATTTATTTGCCTATTTTTAATGCATTTTTATGAAATATATTTTTTTTTCACTCATAGATAAATCGATCTCCATAAAAATTTGAAATGAATTTTTAAAATAAACATTTTATAGTTAAGATTTTTAAAAAATGTCTTAGTTTTTTGTTTAAATCATTTTTTATTTATGTATTTTTAAATCTTTTAATAGATACATACATTTTTACATCTATCTATTAATGAATTATTGATGATTATATATTATGTACTTAATTAAAAATATTTTTAAATATAGGATAGACCTAATAATTTTTTCTCCTTTAATATTTTAAGATATTTAACTTATTCTGATTGTAATTTTTATAGTAATTTTTTCATGTACAAATTTCCCCCCTTCCCACCACCTTTGTATTTTAAAAAATTATTTCAACTCTGCGATATAATAACACTATGCGGCGCTGAGTTTGTTTATACAAAAATGTAATGCCTTGATAAAGATTGGCGTTCAGCCAACCGAAATATTGGCAAATAAATATTTTATTCAATCCAATATATGCCTTTTTAAAAATATAATATAGGATTGATTTTATAAATTATATATATAACTGTGAAAATATTTGTTGTATAATATTGTGGCGAAGAAATAATTTATTATTTAATTTAACATTATTCAATGAAAATTTTCAAAAGATTATAAAAATATATATTACTCTGTATTTGTAAAATCATCTTTAAAATATTTCTTTGCTTGCTTGTTCAATATTCCCTAGCTGTAGATAGTTTGGTTAATTTGTTAATAATTGTCGACTGGTCGTGGTGACGTCATCAATAAATACCTTCACATCTGTTGCGTTCCCGGTTTGGATAGATGAAAAGGGAGGATACACGATGTGACTTATTAAAGTTTCCTTACTTAAGTATATATATATATATAGCAATTTAGGCCAACAACCCGATGTATATAACCCGCAGCAAGACCTTAATGTTGTATAATAGAAGCACAGCTGTCAATGATGCACTATCGACATATGTCTTTACATCATCACATGTAATGCAATTTGTGCAAACAGGATAAATAAAGAAAAAAAAAGGGGGGAAACTCTGTAATTGATTAAGAGTTTGAGTTAAAGCAGGGATCGAGCATATAATATTGTCAGAACAAAGGTCTAAAGATGGAAACAACCACGACACTAGTATACAATTTCATCAGACAACCCATGAAATCGTTATTAAATTGTGCAATCTATAAAAGACTCCTTCTGGAGGTTTAGCAACCCACTGAAGACGCTGGGAGCTATTTCATAGAGGAAAATTATAGCAACAGATCTCTATAATTTCTACAGATCAACTGTAAATAGATTCATATTAAGGCATTTTTATAGCCCAAATAACACAAACAATAGTCAAACATACAAATCTGTTTGCATCATGCCGTACCCTCCTAACAGCGTAACAATAGCCCGAGGAATCAGAAAATATGGTATAATGGTAAATATGATGGAATAACGCACTGAAACACATAAAAGTACAAACATCACTAAAACCTGACAGATAATTACCCTCAAAGTAGCCCTAATAAAGTCGTAATTTTGCAACTGTTGCTGTGTCAATATATCACAGCAAAGATATAGTACACAACTCTATTTCAACAGAGTCGGTTGTTCTATAATTTGTACACTTTGTGAAATTAAGGTGTGGGGGGTAGTACCATAAAGCAAAAGGAATGAAATATGTATGAGGGGAAACAAGAAAATTTCTCTAGATATTTATTTAAATAAATTAAAATTTGGGAACATGTCTATACTGACGAGATATGCTATTTACATAGTAAAAATTTAGATAGAGGTGACCTGAAGTTACTTTATAGCCCTTTAGGGCCCATGCGAAATCTAGGTTGGTTACTACACACAAAAAAAAAGGGGGGGGGGGCGCTAAGTCATAATGACAAATGGCTTACCTTTTCTCGAAAGTGCCGGCAAAGGTCTGGTCTCCCGTCTGAAAACTGTCCTCTCACTGAGCGACTCCGATTCAAATCCGCCTTTTGGCCAAGAAACCCTCTTTTATTCATGTCTCTCTCCGTTTTCATTCGCTGAAAGAAACACCAATCAAAATGGCCAACGGCTCCAGTATACAATTTCATCGACGCCCCAGGCCTCTCCCATCAAAATAGAACATATAGTATTACCAAAACAAAAAAAAAAATCTAAAGAGAGAAACAGCCACGGCCCTAGTGTAAAATTTCAGACGCCAGGCCCCCCCCCTCCACGTGGATTGAAATACTATCCTCCCTTTTTCTCGGGACGGTATATATATATCGCCCCCCCTCCGTCTTAGCTAAAAATCGACACAGGCCCCTTTTCACTTGAACTGTAATATAACGCTTTCCTTTCTCGGGGAGGATATTTTATAAGGTTCAGTCCTTTAGAGATCTTCCTTCTCCATTTTTTTTTCTGGTCACCTTCACCTAAATTTTTGGTGAGGGGAATATATGTACATATGGAACAACAGCTTCCAGCGCGGATGTCCCTGGATGTCACTGGTGTCTTCTTCACCAGGCATCAGCTTTCGGCATGGAAGTCTGGTGTCATCAATTGTCTAGGTTTCTGGGCAAAAAGATGGTCTGTAAGTCTATGTGGGAGGGAAGCCATGTATCCATTTGATTTGATTATACATACGCCTTCTGTTGGGGTATGGTTACAAAAACGTGCCCCAACAATCCTCCCCCTGCCAAGTAATGGACATATGCGTTTGTGCTATTCATTATTCATCTGCCTTTCATCAGTTACTATGAAAGCAGGCCCATTTCTAGCAAAATGCATTTTCCATTACTAGGTGAAGCCAGGTGTACCGAAACCTATAGGGAAGATAAGGCTAATCAAAATGATGGTATGCTATTCTAGATGTTTATTATTCCGAACATTAGTGGGCATTGTGCATCCTGGCAAAGGGTTTTTTTTGTGTGTTATTATTCTGTCAGCACACTGTTATCAACATAGGTTATGGGGGACAGTCATATCATATGTATGGAAGTAAGCAAGGTCATCTGTCTTACCATTCATGGGTATATATACCACCCTTCCACTTTCTTCTTTGGTCTTGAGGAGTAGGCCTTCCTTGTGGTAGGTCCTCTCAACCCCATCCTTGCCTCTGGTGTGCTGGTTTCATTGCTACCTTCTTTCTGCTAACAATACAGTTAGAACATTTCCCTATTACATATTATATAAAAAAAAATTTGGGCGCCAAGAAGTCGTTTAGAAATAACTGACTAGTCCAACTCCTAAAACATGCCAGCATCTTTATTTAAGTACCAATCAAGACATTCGTGTGGTATAGTTATACATATACAATCAAAGGAAAGGATAATTATAGTTAGCTGAAAGAAATATCATGGTATATAATGATTAGCCTATGACATGATGACTTTTGCTAAATAAAAAAAAAAATACAGAAAACAAATTGTGAAAGTAATTATTAAATAAGGCACGAAATATGTAATGATAAAATGAATCCTTCCATGTTATATGATGGGTATAATATATATATTGAAGAAAACACGTATCATGCAGATAGTGATTAAATATGATAAAAATCATCCCATGATGGATGATAAAGAAAACTACTACAAAATTATATATGATGACAAAATATATATACATATACAAGTAAGGCGGATAAAAGACAATAAGGATAAAATAGATCATGCCTTGAGGGAAGAATAAGCCATGACAACCTGTTAAAAAAAATCGCAACATGGCAGGTAAATATTACTAATATCATGAATATCAAAGGAAATAAAATTGTTGAAATGAATAGTATATGATTATAATATAATATATATGATATAAAATAATAACATATTCAATAAGAAAATGAAAACACATTATATATATTTGTGCGCTGAAGGTTCAAGGTTTAGTATCTCAGTTAAGTTTTCAATCTTATTCAGTCTGGAATCACGAGTTGGTCACTGGGTAATATTCGTCTATCCCGATCCTACTGGAGGGTGTGTTTTCTCTTATGTGTTAGATTCCTCTGTTACAATACTCTCAACCCAGATGGGTACGTCATTTAGAATCTTGGTCAAATGGAACATAGCCCAGACCTCTATTAAACTACACAGTCCATTTAAATTTAGGGTGACAACCGTATGAAGAAAGCTCTCTGTTTGACAGAGAAACTAATCAACTTCTCCCATTTTGTTTGTGACTCCGTTTACCTTGTCTCTGGGGTGTGTACAGTTCAGCTACCTCCCCTTTCCAAGAAATTCATATTACTTTCATCTACCAATATACTCCCTATTCATTGACCTGAACCCTATAAATCTACATCTTATAAATTTGAATTTTATCAATCTGAAATTTTGGTTCTTTTACAAATTCCTTCAGAATTCTACTCCCTGTATAACTGCTCTTAATCCTATTGTCCTCAATACAACACTTCTAAAACTTTGACTCATTGGCTCGTTCTGGCGTCTCGTTCGCGGTCCTTATAGTTAACTAATACTTTAAAATCTTATCCTATCATGGAACGAGTCTAAACTCGTTGAAGGTCCTAATAATTACTTATTCTGTCTCTCGAATCGGTCTTATGCTCGAATTCATTCCAACAAAACGTATGGCAGGGCGAATCCTTTATTAGAAGAAACTTCCGCTAGCTATGGGGGATCAAACTGGTACCAAAAAAAATTCAATAGACGGAAACTACTTCGTCTAGAATAACTGGGCAATCTCTGCCTACATGCTATTCTTACAGGACCTCCCGTCTGAAACACCCTCGCTCCAGCCACGCTAAAATCGTCGAAACTACGGTGTCAGATCGGTTACCCAAGGTCGCGCCGTTATACCCCAGGCTATACGGCATGGCTAAAACAAATCCCCCATCCTGCATAAAATTCAATCTATACCTCTTCGCTTCCTCTTGCGAGGAGGAGATGAGTGGGCTGTCGGCTTGATCCCTGCCTTCCACTATCTCCAAGTCTGAGGGTCGGGATAGGGATCATTTATCCACCATCCTTAGAATTCAAGCTAAACTAAGATAAAAGAAAATCAAAGGAAAATTATACCCCCTAACGAGGGACCTAACAAAAAGGGAGCGAATATTTTCTAACTAGATAGAGTTGTAGTTGTCCTGTTTGAGGCTTCTCGGTCCTAACAAAATTCGAAATAAAAAATAAAATAAAATAAAAATCGATCCTATTAAAGTCCTTAACCCTATTCTAATGTAATTTGGGCTCACAATATAATAGTTTTTAACCTTTTTCTACATTCATTGCACCAATTCATTCATACACCCTCCCCCCTATCATTCGCGGTACGCATACAAACTAAGGTTGAAAGCTGCTACAAAGGCCAAAATACTCATTTATCTATATCAATAGATCCTAACAAATGATAACATCTTTCAGGACACAATGTGAAATCAAATAAAATAATAAAATTAAAACAAATTGGGAACTAAAGCCCTAGGTTACTCAAAAGAAAATGCCTCTGTACAAGCTCTATATATACTAATACTTTATACTCGATAAATGATTGTTAACAATAATTGTTAACAATTCTAAATAATCTGGAAGCTAACTTACTAAAAAAAAAATCAGTGTAACTTCAAAAACTGCCCTTGCCTTGACACCAAGCGACTTTTCACGACAATTCTATATAAAGACATACACAAATTATAATGGCGAATAAAGGACCATTAAGCGTGACACCTCATAAAAGCGGATTGAGTCTCTCCCCTAGCCACCGTGGGTGAAGTCACTTTCTTCTTACTTCCTCGTGCGTCTGCCCCCTTTGCAGTAGTCCGACCTCAGCACTCTATTGAAAGATGGATTTATAGGGTTTACGATTCACTACCCAACACTAACATTCTCAAGTGCTTTCCAAGGATCGACTACAGTTTGGGCCTACTTAACTTCTACCCCTGACCTAGGGTCCCTATATTTCACAACTTCACTCTGAGAGATTGACCTTTCATGTTCTCATTAGAAACCTATTTCAAAGCTACTACCTGAAGGCCAGGGATTATAGGGTTTCTGAATTACCCAACACAAGCCATAGGATGCCTATTAGGTTTGTTGTTTTAGACATAGCCCCCCTCTAAGTTGTGATTTCCTTCACCTATTACTCCTGATAATAACTAAAATTTCAGATTTACACTAAATAGCTAATTCACAATGGTATACATTATTCTCATTGGTCTTTGAAACTCGGGTTTTAACAAGAAATAGTTTGTATAGAAAAAAAAAAAGGAATCCTAATGAAGTTCTACTTTAAAAAAAAAAGGTTTTTAAATGAAAAAAAAAAAAGGTTGAAATCTCTAAACTTCTCATTCTATCGAGCTGATTCTCCGTACACACTCCAAAATCCTAGTTAGTGGCGACAGTCTAAGCAGAATTTACACTGTGTGGGCCTTTTAACCCTTGTAGACCTGCGTAAAGTTAAACTGTTCACACTAACTCTGTCAACTTCCCCTCGTCTCATTACTTCTGAGTTCGCTTTGGTTGTCACCCCTTGTGGAACCACTACATTAACGGACCTATTAGGGAGATAAGCTGGACCTGTAAGATGAATCCAATGATCTTCATCACTGGAACCTTGACTTGAATTACCATCACTAGTTTCCTCCTCCTCTGTGGGGAAAATCCTAATTGGTATATGGTATTGTTTTCACCTATCTATATGGTATTTATCCAAATTCCCAGTTTCTAGATTCTTCAAGAGATATACAGTATCACCAGCTCTTCTTAGTACCTCATATGGACCCCCATACCTTGGCTCAAATTTGTGACGCCCCTTCGTCTCATGCATTCTCTCCACTAGGACTAAGTCCCCGTTATTGAAAGTTCTCAGCCTTTTGTTTTCGAACTTAATCCTAGCTTCTTCCTGTTCATTCAAGTAGGTTTGCCTTACCACCTCTCTTATCTTCTCGACCTCCTCTGTTAGTTCCCGCTCGTAGAAGGCTGCCGTTTGAGCAATCAAATCTTCGCTTACAGGACTTTGTCCCGCTTCCTGAAAAGGTTGCGGAAGCCTCAGCTCATGTCCGAAGACGAGTTTCGCTGGCGTAAATCCTGTACTAGAATGTTCAGTGGTTCTGATAGCTAAAGCTACCATGGGTAGGATGTCATCCCAATTATAACTTGCCTCACACCTACGCAAAGATTCAATTACTGTTCTGTTGAGCCTTTCTACAGCGCCATTACTTTGAGGTCTCCAAGCAGTGGTGTTCACTGCACTTACCCCCATGGCCTTGCAAATCCCTTTAAAAATACAGCTAATGAATGCCGAACCCCGGTCCGAAAGTATAGTTTTCGGTACTCCAAAGATAGTAATTACGCTTTCCAACAGCGCTTTAACCACTGTACTGGCACACTGGTCTCTTGTAGGTATTAAAATAGGGAATTTGGTAAATAAATCGACTATGGTCAGGATGCTAGAATGTCCTCTGGAAGTCTTCTCTAAGGGTCCTATGAAGTCTAGAGCAAGATGCTCAAATGGTTTTTCAGGCCTGAAGTGGGGAGCATTACCAGCCTTGGTTACACCTTGATTTGAGAGCTGGCAACCCTCGCATCTGTATATATAGTTTCGGACCTGTGTCCTCATACCCGGCCAATAATAATCGTCCTTCAGCCTTCTCATTACCTTCTTGACCCCAAAATGACCTCCCGTCGGAACGTCGTGGTGATATTTAATCACCATCTCCCTAATGTCTGACGGAACCACCTTCACCCAGATACCCCCACTGTTCGTAGACACAAGGTAACCCTCGTGCATTTTATAATCCTTATTTTTATAAGTTACAGTCTCGGTAGACCGTCTGTCACCTATTAGTTTCAATAAGGGGGCCCATTTCTTGTCCTTAAGCAAACCTTCCCACGTCCGATCACTATCTATCAAGGGGGGCCCACGATTTTTAATTACTGCGGCTACAACTCTCTTATCTCGTGATGGTTCAGGATCATCCTCACACGGGAACCTACTGAGGAAGTCGGCTACCGTGTTTTCTTTCCCCGGGACATACACAAATGTCACATTGAAGTCTTGGATGATCTCTGCCCATCTAGACAATCGAGCGTTCTTATAATCAGACCCCTTGTTATAAGTGATCGGTTTGTGATCGGTATGCACCTCAACCTTACTGCCCGCCAGGAGGTGTTTAAAGTGCTGCAGAGACAACACTACGGCATAAGCCTCCTTTTCGATTGTGGAATAGCGAGTTTCGGGGCCTATCAACCGTTTGCTATAGTAAGCTATTGGCTTGACAACCCCGTCTATCTCCTGTTGGAGACAAGCGCCAACCGCTATTCCACTGGCGTCCGTATTGAGGATAAATGGTCGCCCTATCATTGGATGAGCCAGTAAAGGCTCACTGGTTAATACTTGTTTTATGGTCTCAAAGGCTGTCTGCTCTATTGTACCCCAAGTGAATCTTCGCCCCTTTCTCAATAAGTTACTTAGTGGAGCTAGGAGTTCACCTGCGTTGGGTATGAAGCGCCTGTAGTAGTTTACAGTACCCAAAAGACTTCTGACCCCCCTGATGTTGTGGGGACGTTTCAAATCCCTGAGAGCCGCGACATTATCCCACATGGGTTTTATCCCATCCTGATCAATTACATGACCGAGGTAATCTACAGAGCCCTTGAAGAAATAACTCTTCCCACGCCTAGCCTTTAGATTAAAGCGACTCAGGCGTTCGAGTACAGCGGCAAGGTCCGCCACATGCTGCTCATGAGAGTCGCTGTAGACGATGACATCATCGATGTACAAACGAACGCATTTATACAACAAATCCCCTAGGACCAAATTCATGGCCCATTGGAAGATCTGAGCTGAGTTCTTCGCTCCTTGTGGTAGACGTGTGAAACGATATCTCCCCCAGGGCAGAGAGAAAGTGAAATAATCTCTATCACCCTCCGGGATGCGAATCTGGAAAAATCCAGAGGTCAAGTCTAATGTGCTGAAGACCTTTGCGCCTGCAAAAGCACGCAGGTTGTCTTCAACACGAGGTATTGCGAACGGGAAGAATTCTATCACCTCATTAATTAATCGCAGGTCCATTGTAATGCGGACGCTGCCGTCTGTTTTAGCAACGGGGAATAGGGGAGAATTCCATAAGGATGTACTCCCCTCGATTATTCCAGCTTCTTCCAATTCGTCTACTAAGGCCTTCACCTTTGAGACCAGCTTATTTGGGATCGGATACTGACGTCTATAGACTGGCTTTCCAGTCAGTATCTTTAACTTAGGGGCAATGATGGTTGACCCATCGCCCATATCGGAGATGTCGTCACAGAAACAGTGACTATATGCCCTAAGGACGTCTTCCCCTGTCCTGATTTTATGTAGAGGTATACTGGGTGGTCTGACAGGCACCTCACTGGCCTGTAACGAGGACAGGAAGGCCGACTTAGTCGGTTCTTCGTCCTGCTCAAAGTCTGATCTGACGCTTCCATCATGGTTGAGAGTGAGTCTTAGAGCCTTGAATCCTGGCATACCTAGGATTCCATCAAAGCCTAGTCCACCTAGATGGCAGTATTCAAATGTTGTTTTTACTTCCCTGATGGGTTTTCCCCTGATATAGGCCCTAACCTCTATTAACTCACTCCCCAGTGACCTTAACTCACTCCCACTAATCCCCTTAAGGAAGGTGGGTTTACCCAAACCTTCAGCGCTAATATCCAAGGAATCTATATTTACAATGTTGGCCTCTGAGCCTGTATCGATAATTAGTCTGATAGTCCTATTGCTCAGAGACCAACCTTTATCTACAAATGTACATGTGATTACAGGTAGGCCGGCTAGAGTTCCCCCATTCCCTGCTTTGAGGCAAGCCGGACCTATTTTTTTTTGTCATGGCTGTGCAAATTCTTGCCATGTGGCCTGTCTCCCCGCATCTGAAGCACCTGATGGGTGTCCGCGTTGCTTCGGGGCCCTCATACCCCCTTGGCGCTCCTCCCTTGGTTGTAGCTGGAGGGCCTTCCTTGCGCTGTTCTTGTGGGGCTCTACCGTTAGGGTTCTGTTGGGGTCTCTCCTGCCTGGTCCCTTGTATAGTGGGCTGGTTGTTCTGAGCGGAACCTCCTCTCCGCTGGAAACCTCTGGCCTGGTTTTTGTCCCACCTGTTTCCCATATTCATCCTGGGTTGCTCCCTGTGGGTCCTCCTCAGGTCCTGGTTTTCCGTCTCCAGGTTCTTTAACTTGGATTCCAGCCGGGCCATCTGGCTCGTCAACTCCCTCAACTTCCTGGCACTCCCCTCTTCATCTTCCATTTGGCATCTGGAGTACTCGTCATCCCTTTCTTCGATCTGGTGGAGACTGCTCACAATCACCTCCCATGACTCATTCTGGAGTTGGTGGGCTCTCTGCCACAGGTTTGGACAGAGTCCAGTGAGGAAGATATCAGCGACCTCAGTGATGTCGATCCTCAGGCCATCTGACTCGGCTTCTGAGGCAAGGCTCCGCACTCTGTTCGCGTATTCCTTAACCTTTTCTCCGGGCCTTTGTCTACAGGAGAAGAACTTCTTCCTGGCTTCTCTCTTGGGGGCCCTCCTGGAGAATCTCTGTTCCAGGTTTTCCTTTAATTCGTTGTATCCCAGTTTGATCTGGGAGGCCTGGAGGGTGAACTCTCTCGCAGCTCCTCGAAGGTGATTGTCCAGGAGGATCCTCCTCCTAGAATCATCCAGGGCTTTCACGTCGTAGACCAATTCGAAGTCCCGGATGAACTTGTCGAATGGTATGAGCCCATTTCCCTCAAACTTCTCCAAATGGTATAGCGCAGACGGCAACGGCGTCTGGCTGGGTGAGGGGTCATCTCCAGGGTGCATGGTTCTCTCTCAGTCTGCTGTCTGAAATATTCCAGATTAGTAGTGGGGATTGGAGAAGAGAATCTCATGTATTAATGGGGGCAGGGAACCGAGGGGTGAAAGATGGGTTCATGGCCCAAAAGGCAAAGGAAATGGGAGAGGTACATGTTCATCCATGTGGGTGGATAGTAATCTTAGATCAATGCTCTTTCTGGGTGTATTGAAACTAACTAGCCATGATGGTAGAGGCGCTGTTCTCACTGCCTCTACTGTACATCAGAATGAACTATAATTATTACTAGTGTATTATTATTCCAACAGCCTATGACCTTTAAACCTTTATACCTTCATATACACTCGACGGGGTAGTCACCTTGTTAAAAAAAAAATCTATAATGTCATAGATCAGCTAGAGGGAGAACATAACAAAATTGTGCGAATAGTCTGTTTCAACTACTGATTGTAAGCCTATTAAACTCGTTCTCTTTAGGTTGGCTCGCTCATTAATCTTCAATCTACGTTCAATAGTCATATTGAGTTCACATGGATGCTAGATGTAAACTGTATCAAAATAGTGTAGTTTTCTAGTTACCGAATTATATGACAGTTAGAAAAAGAAACAAACATTCTGGAAATATCTCGCACTGGCTACTATAAAAAAAATTGAATGGGGTACAGCTCTGATCTTACAGGATACCTCATGGCTCATAGAATTGAATCGCTCATTTCTCACTAAAATATTCACACAGGGTATGGAGGTCTCCAGCGGTTCTATAGCTATTGGTCAACTAAATTAATTAATGGCAGGAATTGAAGTTAGTTTAAATGCTCATGTGCTGTTTTGTCATGCGTCTTTATGTCATCTGCAAAGGAAAGTGTCGCCTCAAAGGACCTAATTCTGGGACTAACATCCGCTGCACATTTCAGGAAGGAGTGGTCGTCCATACAATAGCAAGATATCATTTTGCTGCCAATGTACAATGTTGAGCATTTTCCATGTCGTCATTTTGTCGATCCCCAATCTTCTAGGGTGTTTCTTTAAGCATTTCTTGATGTCATTTAATGCTTCATGCGATCCCGCCCGGCATTCAATAAGTAGTATTTGATCGTACCACCTCCAGGAGACCATCCTATTGCGGCCGAATCATTTCCACCCAACTTATAACGCCGTCCATATCGCGTAATTGAAATTAGTGTAAAACTCAAAGAATAAGACCTTAATCTCTTAATTCTTTACTAATTTCAGTTGGCTCAACATAAATCTTCTCAATTATTAATTTAGTACAGTGGCGTGACATGTCACACTTCTTCTAGTTCTTTCGCAAGCTCGATTAATCCCAGTGAAAGCCAGTTCAGGCGTCAATCCCGTGCTAACCCGTCATGCATGACTTCAAATTTGAAAATTATTAGACCTGAATATTTGCAGTGGCATCTGCTTCCACTGAAAGTATTTAAGACACAAGGCTGCCTCTTATCTTGTTTAAATCACTGTCTTTACTCCCATATGCCTGTGTAAACTTTAACCATGACCTTATCAATTCTCAAAATTCTGCCTATCGAATATCCTGAGAATCAATGTTCTTCTTGTCTACGGCGGATTAACACAATAATTGTTCCCTAGAGTTATCTGCGTCGAGTGGTCAGTCTGTACTACTAATTCTCCACTCTAACTCCAGGATTCCTTTATCTACTCAGGCTGTTCAAAAATTTTCAAGACAGTTGTTCAAATCCCCAATGATAATCTGCTAAATTTCGATAATTATTGAAATTCTCATTAAACAGACTAACTACACCTTCCTGACAAAGAAGTGTTCAGCATCAAGATATGGCGTACTGCCCATTTCTTCATTTGATGACTGTGTCAAATTACAGCTGAAGAAACATACTAAGCATATAACTGGTTTAAATTTCATGTAATCTCATCATGCCTTCTGCTGGCAAATATTTACTGTAAAATTCAATACTATCAAGATGGTTTTATTTGTCTTCATCCAAAAAAAAAAAATGTTTCAGAAATAGAATCTTGGAAATCTCTACTAAAGACAAAAAATTATACATTTGTCAATTCAGGATAACCTTCCCTTGTCAGAGTGTATACAGGATATTTAAGATCATATGCAGTTGGAGGCATCATGAAAAAAAAAAAAGAGTCGGTTGCCTGACGCGTCTTTTTATGGTGATCAAACTTCTCTCTTCACGGGTACGCTAACTGGATCTTCAATTCTATTTTCACCTTAAGGCTCATATATCTGCCACTCTCCCAATCCACTATGCGTTAAAAAAAAATAAAATCGATTAACTATCATTCAGCATGTTAGCCCTAATCTGGATGCACAGGCTAGTATGATTTGATAGAAAGCGCTATTAAAATGAAGTTAAGATATTTGTATCCAGCAATATTTATCAGAACTCACCTCTGCTGTGAGAAATTATATCAGAGCTATGATGAAAAAAAAAAATGCTAAGTCATTTCAGTAGACTACTGTAAAACACTGATCACCGTTCTAAATTTGAACCATGGCAATCCAACCTCATTTCTCATACTGTATATAATAATTTGAGAAAGTAAAATAAAGAAATTGTAATCAATGGTGCTCGCAACAGAATTCAAAATGATTGAGACACAGAACATTATAAATAATGTCCAGCAAGCAGGATACCAAACCACCTTTATATTACAACATTTCCACAAAAGTATAACTATCAATAACCCAATAAACAAAACCACAAAATATCTATAGGGCGATATGTTACATTCCATACTCACAAACATCTATAACAATAGCCAACTACTTAAGAAACTCTGGCATCCAAACATATTACTGTAATTCCCCTAACATAGGCTCCACCATAAAAGTCCACTATCTAAAAATAATCCTACTATCATAAAACCCACTAACCAAAACAGAGAATAAAAGGCAATATATTCCGTAGAGTGTGACAGCTGCCAAGCCAAATACGCAGGGGAGACAGGAAGGAGAGTCAGCAATAGAATATATGAACATAGACGCAACGTTATTAATCAAGATAATAGGTCTCTAGTTTTCCAATACTGCAAAGGAACAGGTCACACTTTCGCATTAGGAGAACCTAGAATACATTACAATAACATAAACAGCAAATATCAAGGCTTATAATTGATTCTCTATTATTCAGAAAACACAATATCATTAATAGAAAATATATTTGCCCGAAACATATAACACAATATATCCTAGTACCAGCTAATAATATCAACAATAATATAAATAACTTATATGTAATAGCCAATAACTATTATAAAACTACTTAAATAATAGAATTTCTAACCTATAAGATAATTCATAGAATATAGCAAACAATAGTAGAATATGTATAAATACCTTAACCAAAAAAATGTCTTAAGAAAACAAATAATATTCAAAACTTCCTAATGTATATATATATATATATATGTACATAGAATCATAATAGTTTTAGCATCAGGCGAAGTTATATTTTCTTGATATATTGTATATGTTTCTCCTGTAGAAGGGCGGACAAGCTCGAAAGCTTGAGAAGACCAGAATAAAAGATACTCATCCCCATAAACGTTTTACTTTGATATCAGAAATCAATGATAATATTAAGGTTTTGTCACAAACAATGTGAATCGTAAAAGACAGCGGCGAGAGATGCGGTATACACCGACTCAACATAACTTTCATTGCCTGATAAAATGCCAGTGAAACGGAAAGCATAAATTAAAAATTCACGATTTATAATAGACTGTTAATCTCAGGATGCGTGGACTACTTCACCAATACTTAAAAATAGTATGGCTTTTCATTAGGTATATATTTATAAAGTATAGGGGATGAAACATATACTAAATTCGAGCCCCGCGGCGGGCGACATTGTTGCGTTCCCGGTTTGGATAGATGAAAAGGGAGGATACACGATGTGACTTATTAAAGTTTCCTTACTTAAGTATATATATATATAGCAATTTAGGCCAACAACCCCATGTATATAACCCGCAGCAAGACCTTAATGTTGTATAATAGAAGCACAGCTGTCAATGATGCACTATCGACATATGTCTTTACATCATCACATGTAATGCAATTTGTGCAAACAGGATAAATAAAGAAAAAAAAAGGGGGGGGAAACTCTGTAATTGATTAAGAGTTTGAGTTAAAGCAGGGATCGAGCATATAATATTGTCAGAACAAAGGTCTAAAGATGGAAACAACCACGACACTAGTATACAATTTCATCAGACAACCCATGAAATCGTTATTAAATTGTGCAATCTATAAAAGACTCCTTCTGGAGGTTTAGCAACCCACTGAAGACGCTGGGAGCTATTTCATAGAGGAAAATTATAGCAACAGATCTCTATAATTTCTACAGATCAACTGTAAATAGATTCATATTAAGGCATTTTTATAGCCCAAATAACACAAACAATAGTCAAACATACAAATCTGTTTGCATCATGCCGTACCCTCCTAACAGCGTAACAATAGCCCGAGGAATCAGAAAATATGGTATAATGGTAAATATGATGGAATAACGCACTGAAACACATAAAAGTACAAACATCACTAAAACCTGACAGATAATTACCCTCAAAGTAGCACTAATAAAGTCGTAATTTTGCAACTGTTGCTGTGTCAATATATCACAGCAAAGATATAGTACACAACTCTATTTCAACAGAGTCGGTTGTTCTATAATTTGTACACTTTGTGAAATTAAGGTGTGGGGGGTAGTACAATAAAGCAAAAGGAATGAAATATGTATGAGGGGAAACAAGAAAATTTCTCTAGATATTTATTTAAATAAATTAAAATTTGGGAACATGTCTATACTGACGAGATATGCTATTTACATAGTAAAAATTTAGATAGAGGTGACCTGAAGTTACTTTATAGCCCTTTAGGGCCCATGCGAAATCTAGGTTGGTTACTACACAAAAAAAAAAAGGGGGGGGGCGCTAAGTCATAATGACAAATGGCTTACCTTTTCTCGAAAGTGCCGGCAAAGGTCTGGTCTCCCCGTCTGAAAACTGTCCTCTCACTGAGCGACTCCGATTCAAATCCGCCTTTTGGCCAAGAAACCCTCTTTTATTCATGTCTCTCTCCGTTTTCATTCGCTGAAAGAAACACCAATCAAAATGGCCAACGGCTCCAGTATACAATTTCATCGACGCCCCAGGCCTCTCCCATCAAAATAGAACATATAGTATTACCAAAACAAAAAAAAATCTAAAGAGAGAAACAGCCACGGCCCTAGTGTAAAATTTCAGACGCCAGGCCCCCCCCTCCACATGGATTGAAATACTATCCTCCCTTTTTCTCGGGACGGTATATATATATCGCCCCCCCTCCGTCTTAGCTAAAAATCGACACAGGCCCCTTTTCACTTGAACTGTAATATAACGCTTTCCTTTCTCGGGGAGGATATTTTATAAGGTTCAGTCCTTTAGAGATCTTCCTTCTCCATTTTTTTTTCTGGTCACCTTTACCTAAATTTTTGGTGAGGGGAATATATGTACATATGGAACAACAGCTTCCAGCGCGGATGTCCCTGGATGTCACTGGTGTCTTCTTCACCAGGCATCAGCTTTCGGCATGGAAGTCTGGTGTCATCAATTGTCTAGGTTTCTGGGCAAAAAGATGGTCTGTAAGTCTATGTGGGAGGGAAGCCATGTATCCATTTGATTTGATTATACATACGCCTTCTGTTGGGGTATGGTTACAAAAACGTGCCCCAACACATCTCCAGATATACAAAGACCTGATTTCTACGCTACAATATTTTCTCTTCAAATAATTGAGAATAAAAACTACACTTGATTGCAAATAATTATTTCTTCTACTTTTCTATTATCACGACTTCACCTTCAATTCGTCACAACAAAAAATATATTCATAATATATAAGCCTAAAACTTATGAATTTAAAGTTATTTTAATAAATTTTGAACGAAAATATTCGTATATTGTCGTATATTATAATACCTTTGAATATATATATGTCGAAACCTGTCGACTTTAAGTTGAAATCCTGTCGACTCTTTGTGGAATGCTGTCGACTTTATGTCGAATGCTGTCGACTTTATTCCTTTGCTGTGGTATTTTGGTTTACTGTATTGAGTCGTGGGGTAAGATGGTGATTGCGCAGTCGTGATGGAGGTGAGTGGTAAAGCACACAGAGACGATTCAAAGGGTAAACCGAGGCATCAGAGAGAGAGAGAACGCAGCGACCTTGCGGCCGGCGGCCACTTACTAACGACCTGTCTGCTGCTGCTGTCTGCTATGTTGCAACACTGAACTGACTAACTCCTGACTACTTCTCATTGGCTGCGGGGCAAGCCCTTTTTATATGCTCAAGCGTAACGTCATCGGACATAGCGCCGCAGTGTCTGGCGATTGATCTCAGGTTTTGGTTCCGGTATTTTAGTTTTGGTTGCTACGTTCTCTATAGATGTACCTTTGTATTTATTTGAACACACCAAAACGATACATACAAAATTAATGGATTAAAGGAGGATTGGGTACAATTTTGTATATATAGATATTTACTTTCACTCTATTTATTCATTTATTTTAATTAGTATTGTTCGATATTTATTTGCATACATTACATTTTCATTTGGATGATTTTCGCCAGAGGAGATTGTGAGACGCCCGTGTCTCAAGTGTAACGCGCGGCTTGCCGCGAAAAGGGATGAGATCCTAGAAAAAGATGGTCGTTTAGCCATCGAAATATCGGAAATAAAAGATTATTTATTGAATCCAAGATGTGCCCTTTATGAACATATATATATATATATGTCATATTATATGCTCTTCCAGGAATAATAAAGTAAATCTGCAGTCGACCAGAGAGAGACGTAGTCGATAGAACGCAGCTAAAGTACGGACATTTGGGACACCAACGGTCACATTCCAAAGGGGCGGAAAAAGGGGGGCGCCCGTCGACACCTGGGGACAGTAGTCGGGGGGTGACCACACAAGCAGTCATTCAGCGGACAGCTCCCTAGCTACCTCTCTCTCTCGGATGGCTTCCAGATTCCTCTTCCAACTCGTCGTGTGATTATTTCTCACCTCACCACATCATTACCACTATATTGTCACATTGAAAGTCGACAGGATAAGACCTGACCGGGAAACAAATCCCTCATATACCAGAGTATGAAGAAAACAAGAAGCAATACCACGATGATCGAACAAACCCACAACCAAGTTCCACAAGAACCAACGACCGACTCTACTGTAGCCGCTTCCCTTCGAACTCTCACCCTCTGTCTCGACCAACTTTTAAACCGTGAGCCTGAAGAAGCAATCACCTACGACGGAGATGAACCTGCCGCACACTTCTTCTCACAACTTGAGTCTCAGCCGAACTTCCACAACTTAGAGCCAGCACGCCAAGCTCGAAAGGCTCTATCATCACTCAGAGGCGAACCTCGCAAAATTGCACAAGACTTAGCGCTACTCAATAAGACTTATGAAGAGGTCAAAGAGTCACTCTGCGCCGTCTATCCCCGACGCCCTAGCTTCACCCTTCAAGAGTTCTATGAACTTAAATGCACATCGATGGCCGAGATCGAGACCTACTACAAGAACAAGGTCCGAATAGGATTGGCGATCAACCTCCCTAAGAGTGCCATCGTGCAAGCACTATCCAACGGTGTGCCACGTAAATATGGCAACCTTTTAAAGATGGCACAACCCTCGGGACCAGAAGAATGGTTGTGCTTAGCCCAACAGCTGACCTACGAAGGGGATAACAACAGCACTAAAGCTGCCCAACAATGATCACCGCGCCAGAGCAGAGCACCTTCCACCACCGTGGACAAGACCCCACCATATCCTTGCCGTTACTGTGGCGGACAACACTGGCACGCACAGTGTCAGCAGCGAGGGCCCTACCAGCGGACTTTTCGGACCTTTACACCTGCGGTCCACAGCGTCGAGCAACCCCAAAGATCGACTGGGCTTGCAGGTGTCTACGAGACCGCAGCAACGACGAGCTCGGGAGAAACCAAGTAATGCCAGCCTCGGCAGCAGAACTCCTCCGAAGCTCAATGAACCTACCTGCACCCTAAACCAGCATACGCCTGTAAGTGCAATTATTTTAACCCCTATCAATCATTCTTTAAAGATGCCATTCCCAATTGACTCTGGAGCCAATGTTTCCATAATTAGTTTAAACCAATTTGAATATATTAAAAATGTTAATAGTTTCATTTGTTCCACCCCTATTAACAATGATGTTATTATTTGTACTATATCTAGTCATGCCAAACCAATCGGATTAGTTACCTTACCAATACAATTTAATAATTTTAATTTTAATGAAACATTTTATATTTTAAATTCACCCCTTGAACATGGTATCCTATCTATTCATGTTATGCAATTCTTAAGATTAACAATAGATTTTCATAATCAATTGATACTTCAAAATAGTGTTCCAGTACCTAAACATTTGTACCATTTTGTATGTGACCTTCCCACTTGTAAGCACGGCTCGGGAATAATAACTTCTAACCCTAAACGACCCATAATTCACTCGGTTAACTTAGGCGTTGACGATTTTCAACCTCCACGTGAGCCTTACTTACAAACAACCCTTAGTAATATTTATCAACCTTCCCCTGAATGCCCCTCTCACCCTTACAACCTTAATAGCCTTCCTACCAGCCCATGCACCTCTAGAGAATTAATGATTAAAGAATTTATCAAACAACGCCCAGAACTGACTATCCCTTATCAGCAATTATTGTATTCTTTTAAAGATATTTTCCCTATCAATAAATTCAATGTATTACCACTCAACATAACCCCTGTAAAACTCAAAATTATTTCCGATAAGGTTATTTCCCTCCGACCATACCGAACTCCCTATGCCTACCAGAAGGAAATTCATCCCAGAATATGCTAGACTTCGCCACCCCTTAAATCAATTACTAAAAAAGAACGCCAAATGGCTTTGGAGCCCGAATTTTCAACAAGCCTTTGATAAATTGAAGCAACACCTCGCAACACAACCTGTGTTACATCTATTTCAAGAAGGGCTCCCATGCCAGGTCTATTGCGACGCTTCCACGCAGGGCATCGCAGGTGTACTCAAACAAGTACATCCTGACGGTAACATCTACCCTGTACAATATTACAGTCGCGCGTTGCGTTCCTATGAGCGTAATTACACTATATCTGAACTGGAGTGCTTAGCCATTGTAGAGTGCGTTGACAAATTCCGAGTGTACCTCCTAGGTACAAGGTTTGTCATCAACTCGGATCATCACGCCTTACAATGGCTAAAGACCATAAAAGACCCCACCGGACGCCTCTTTCGTTGGAGCCTTCGACTCTCAGCTTACGACTATGAGGTCAAATACCTCAAGGGCTCGCGTCAGTACGAGGCGGACCTACTCTCCCGTAACCCTTTCTGCGGATTCCTATCCACAGGTCAAATAAAAGATCATCAGGGCGAATTACGGAGGGACACAAGATATATCCTCAATGACAAGGACCTTATGACCATCACACGACGGGGTGTCACTAAAATAATTGTTCCACCATCACTCCGTGGCACCCTACTACAACGAGCCCATCGCGATTTCAATCACCCCGGCATTTCGCAGATGACCAGACTGATCGCAGCCCAATACTATTGGGACGGCATTACAAATGATATCAGGACACATGTAAGAACCTGTTCAGTATGCCAATTGGTCAAACCACCAAAAGGACCTATCTACGGAGAATTGGGACAACTCCCCCCAGCGGTCCTGCCGTACGAACTAGTGTCACTAGATACTATTTCTGGATTCGCGAAATATGGAAATTCTCAGACCTTCTTACATGTCGTAGTGGACAATGCCACACGGTACGCGTGGGCATTTCCATCGCGGTCCGCCAGCATTCTCACCTATACCCAAGTGATTAAAAAGGTGATGCAGTTTGGTTCTCCTAAACGACTTTTGACGGATAGAGCTCCTGCCTTCACCTCTCCGAAATTTCGTAGATTTTTGATTAGACATAACATTGGCCAACTTCTCACGACAAGCAACAACCCTCAGGCCAACGGATTAAGTGAACGACTAAACGCCACGATTACTGGCAAACTTAAACTGTTGCGCCTCCAACAACCTAAGACGGCCTGGACCAAACTACTACCTCAGGTCCTTCAGGCTTATAACCATACCCCACATTCTGTGACCGGGTTTCCACCGTCATACCTTTTGTTAGATAGTTTCCCGCTACAACTATCCGAGCATGTACAAAACTACCCAAAAATCGACGACGCCAGAGAATTAGCCTATCAAAGGACACACGAACGACACTTACGCGACAAAGCGAGATTCGACCAAACACATAGAGCTTCCGATTTTGAAGTAGGCGATCTCGTTTTGGCAAAAACATACCACCATCCAGACACCGGTAAACTGGCACCTTTCTTCTCAGGACCTTATGAAATACTGGAGATAATTTCCCCTCAAATCGTACGGATCAACCGCTCCAACCGACCTCTAAGTCGTGAGACAGATACAATTCATGTCAACAAATTAAAACACTATACGGAAAACGAACAATTTATTTCACCGCCCGTAAATGATCGAGACCAACCCAAAAATACCTTCAATTTCCCATATAAACACTTCAATCACACTCTAATCCATACTAAAACGACTATTAACTCACGAAAGCAACATGACTACACTTACAATCAAAATGATCAAAGATATTTGAACCGCTTATCCCCTGAAATCTTTACCAATTACTAACCTGACAACAAGACTTTACGAACCCAGTAGTATCTAAATAATTAAGGTAGAGTGGCCCAAAGCAAGTTCCCCTCGCTCTGTCCGCCTATATTCTACCTTTGCATCTAGAACTATTTTATCTTCGAAAATTAAATATAAGCCCATTCGACTTCCTCACCTACACACGGGACTTTTCCCCTCGGACTCGCTACACAAGTAACTACATCGATAAGTTAGATTGGCCCAGGGCAAGTTTCCCCTCGCTCTGTTCACCGAGGTTCTAACATAGTATGTAGTTTTATATTTACCTCAGTCCTGAGCTCACACAATTGCCAACCTCAATCTCATTTCTCGTACTCTACACCTATAGCATAGAAAGCCCATGACAAGTTTCCCCTTGCCATGTCCGCCTGAAAAATATCTTAAAGTGTAGAGTTCCCCAGTCTTAATGATCTTCAGAATTCCATCATATGTATGTGACTCTTCTTCCCCTTGTTCACATTCCTCAATAACATTTCCCTTATAGTACATTAGATTTTGTTGTATATAGCCTTTTATAACCTTGATATTTTCAAAGATTTCCTTAAATGTCAAACTCCCCGGTGTTGTAAAACTGCTTGTAAATAATATTTACTTGTGTACTATACAATATTTTATTTACATAAAACTATGTCACCATTACCTTAACTAATTTCAACTGTAAAATTATTTTCTTTATTCCTGGCTTTACCAACTTTAAGTATACTCAAACCATGTTCAGCCTTCTTCAACGGGGGCCATATGTCATATTATATGCTCTTCCAGGAATAATAAAGTAAATCTGCAGTCGACCAGAGAGAGACGTAGTCGTTTGAACGCAGCTAAAGTACAAACATTTGGGACACCAACGGTCACATTCCAAAGGGGCGGAAAAAGGGGGGCGCCCGTCGACACCTGGGGACAGTAGTCGGGGGGTGACCACACAAGCAGTCATTCAGCGGACAGCTCTCTAGCTACCTCTCTCTCTCGGATGGCTTCCAGATTCCTCTTCCAACTCGTCGTGTGATTATTTCTCACCTCACCACATCATTACCACTATATTGTCACATATATATATATGGTAATTTGAAGCAACAACCCCATATTGTATATAACTTATAACAAGATTTTCATGTTGTATAATAGAAACACTTCTGTAAATGATTATACGCATTTTTGACATGTGTCATTACATCATCATATGTAATGTACTTTGTACAAACTGAGGATAAATAAATAAAACTCTGTAAAAGATTAAAAGTTGAGCTAAAGAGATAGAAGTCAAAAACGTTTAAATTCGAGATAGATGGAAGTCACAAACAACATCTAAAAATAGATTGGAAGCTGTCAGGACGGCGCCAGTTTAAAATGTCACCAGACGATCCACACTCTTCACATCTGGTGAAATGCAAAACTCCCTTTCTCAGAAAAGGTATATAAAGCCCCCGTTTTAACCTAAAAATACAGTCATTTCACCATCTGCGTGAGCCCTCGTCGGTTGTACCCCAGGTCCACCTCATCCACCATGTAGTCAGTAAGAACTCTTCTATCTCCATCTTTCGCTCCTAGCTCAACTTTTATCTGTTCACGGAACTTTCTTAGTGCAACTGTGTCTTCGTTTTTTTTTTTGTGTATGGACATTCCCAAGCTTTCCACTCTGCCTCGACCACGACTGCCTGTACTTTGTGAGAACTTTAAAAGGTATTCCAAGGTGCAGAGAGGTGCTGGAAAAATCCCCATCCTGACTGTTCCTCTCGGTCAACACACCTTAAGTCAACAGGATCTCATTACAGATTTAGTCGACAAGATTCTACAAGAGGCAACCAGACCTCATCTCATTACATATATTTGTGTGGTGATTGGTGAAGCAGTCGTGGGTTGTGCGCTAAGTGGTCAGGACGCACACAGAGGCAGGATTCGGGAGCAAAAAACCCGTGAGGACTAGTTCGGAGAGGAAAAAGAGAAGGCCCGAGGACCACCCTGGAAACAACTGCGTGGAAAACACCTCAGTGACAACTGTCTCTTGATAATCAAGGCGAATTTAACGCCTTGCCAAATGCTTTATTTTTATTTACTTCTCCTGACGAAGACAAAAGATATTTGTCGAAACGTTGAGAAAATAAAAACTCAATCTGACCCGAAGTGTCTATTTTTCATAGAAATATGAATGCCGGCCAGGAAGCCTTTATCTTTACGATAAAGGCAACATTATAATTTCAATTGCCATCTATTGATAATTTTGCAAATACTTTTACAATATGTTTCTTATGGCATATTGTAAAATGGATGACAAGGCCAAGATTCCCCAGAGTAATGTTGGGGAAAGAGGCGTAGACTCCAGCTTCCATGTGTGAGGCGCCAAAAACGGAATTCCAACGTGGGAGGAGGACAACGGGCAGTCTGGTCACATCTGCTGCGAAGAGAAGACGTGGGGAGTTGTTTCCGGGGAGTGTGACCGTGTGGGTGATCCTGAAAAACGGTGCCAGGAGAGCCTGACATCGGAGCGGCCTGCAAGGCGGTGTAGTCCAAGCTGGACGTGTATAGTGTGGAACGGAACGTTTTCCAAGAGTGACATCCACGGCCACAAGAATTCTTCTGACGGGGAGGTTGAAGACAAGTCCCACTGATTATATTCCTTCTGTTAAGTGAGATATAATAAGCGATAACTTTTTCTGCATCCCTTCGAACTCACATGTGTATCTTTGTGGCATCCTGATTAGACAAAGAACACGAACAGCGTCTGGGTACGACGTAACAATATCAAGTATTATCTCTGCAGACCCTACTGCAATGATAGAAATTTTTAAATGAGGTATAACCATTGATTAGCCAAGCCATTCAATAACTTATATCATTGCATTAAGATCTGTTGAGATAATATTTGATGATAATTATTGAAAAGAAACCCATTGCCAGTAAATTTGATTGTTATAAATGTTGGATCGTGTTTGAAGACAACTCTCAGATTTATAAAATTAATCTATTAAAATTTGAACATTTTTAGATATAGAGAGAGTTAATTACCTCGTATTTAAGGCAACAAAAGAATCATCTAATTTACATACATCGTTCTAACCAGATTCAACTTGTGCAAACAGACGACAAAGAAAACTAAACAAATTAATAATATAGGGTAAGTCCCTATTTTTAACAAGCTTTCACACTCAAAGAATAATCATTTTCTTGTTTCAATAAATTTTATCTATAGATGGCAATCGAATTTATAAATGTATCACACACACACACACACACAAAAAACCTTTATTAATACACACAGATCTTACAGAGGATTCTCCTTGGGGTTACAAGACGGAGAAACCCATGAAAGTGAGAAATATACAAAGGGGTAAAAATGGAGAAAGATTATATACACATGGTAAATATATACAGATTATTATTTGAATAATCCTATAGAAAATAAGAATATGAATTTGAAAAAAAAAAAATATATATATTTTTTTGGAAATATGGGTGGGAGAAGTGGAGAGCGAAAAGAGAACAAGTCAATTCAAGCTCTTCTGCTCACACACAACAGGTGGACCATGGCTTTTTTCAAGAAATATTTAAGAGATTTTCCAGGAAAATCCGAGTATTCAGAGTTGTAAGGTAAACACCGTTTAAATCGGTGTGGGGGGTTGGCTTATCGTACCTGCCCAAACAAATAATAGGATATTGGCTCTGTCCTCCTCATCAAACAGAAATTTTTGGTATGTTTGGATGTTCGGTTAAGTCTTTCTTTTTTTACAGCATTTTTATGGAAGTTTTATAGATTCAAAGCTACTGAACTATTGTGTATAAAGTTGGATAATAAAGAATATAATGTGAGGTGTGTATGGCCTATCTTAGAGAAAAGTTTTTTTCTTTCCGTGTCAAGAGGCATGCATTCAAATATATAATGTTCTAAAATTCATTTTCGGTTCTATTTTTGCATAGTTGGCAATACAAGTCTTCTGTCTTTAGATATTTTATATGGTCTTCTCGATATAAAACAAATAGAATTCTCAATTGCGCAATGAGGCGTTTAGTCGGCAGTGGGAGTTCACTTAGTAGATAGTTCTCTGCTGCGAATGTTTTATGTAAATATTTGTAGTGTGTGTGCAGCTTCGAATTGGTTATTCTTGATTGATCGGTTTGAATAGACTGTTCTATAGTAATTCTGATAAATTGAGGTATTGCTTTCTGTAGAATATTGGGGTCTGAACAGTTCTTTAACCACATGAATCCAGTTGAGTTTAGGATATTCATTAAATTTTCTGTAAAACCTATAAAGGTATTCGTTAGAGTGGACGTTTCCCATAATTGGGCTAGACAGATTGCGGGCAATCTGGATTTTTCCATTTTTAATATTCTTAACCAGAACTTTAGAATTAGCTTGGTTGGCTGTGACTCCTAGTGAGAAGCGTCCGGTTTCCATGCGTAGTATGTAGCCTGGTGTGTTACTCGGCAAGTTCAATAATCGTCGGAGATAGTTATTCTAAATTTGGTCCAAAATTTTGTTCTTTTCGTTCGCCCAAATTGGAGCAGAATACAGCAGAGTTGACAGGATAATCGAGTCTAATAGTTTCATTGATGAACCAAATGAATTCAACCTGGATTTCTCCATAATTTTCCATACTTCGCCGGTAGCTGCAAGCGCTTTGCCTTTAAAGTATGAAACCACTTGACTAAACGAGATTATAAATGTACCTCTATATTTAATTGTGTGTAAGGAAAAATATTACGCAACAAGTTAATCTTTAGTTTATTTTTTTACACTATAGATGGCGCTCTACCATCTAAAACGCTCATGTAAGCGCAGTCAGGATATGCCTTTGTTGTTTTCAATATAATTAATTGTCCCGATCTTTATCAAAAAAGATAATTAAATAAATACGAGTCAGTGGACCAGTGGGTAACACCCTCGATTCCCGACAGTCATGAACCGGGATTGAATCCCGCTTTAAACATTTTGTTTAATATGTGAATAACGATCACATATTACTCATTCATTCCCCAGTCATCGCCTTGAGGAGGACACTATCGCGGTGGGGAAAAAACACCTGGCTAATTATATATAATTCCTTTGATCTTTTTCATATAAATATTGACTAAGAAGTCAATAAAAGTGTTCTAATTGTCAATTGTCACTAGGTAGCTCTTGCTGAGCGGTATCTAATAAAGTGATTTTGGAACTTGGAAACTTGGAAAAGATAATTAAATATGAAAATTAGATTTTCGCATTAAAAAATATTGTGACAGGGATTACGCAACCGTTTCAACGTAGGCGTGGTTGCTCTAGACGACTAGAGTTATGTAACTTGAAATAAGATGTGGGGGCGTTTATTCGTCTGGCTGTATTTCCATCGTTTGGTCACCTGGTCCTAGGTCTGATGTCTAGTCCTACATTCCATCTAGAGAACTCGGTATCTTGATCCAAATTGAATCATTCTTTGACATTTCAAATACGCCCTATACTTTTGAAAATAGAGCAATCCATAAATAAATCTTTAATTAAGAAGGCATATATTGTATCAAAATATCATTTATTTTACCAATATTTCAGTTGGCTGAACGCCAACCTTTTTCAAGGTATTATAACATATTAATGTGTGTCAGCAACAACAAAAAAGTTCAGCCAAATGAAATATTGGTAAAATAAATGATATTTTGATCCAATATATGCCTTTTTAATTAAATACATACACTCATAGACAAAACTTATGGAAGTTTCGTATTTTGATTTCACCGGCTGCCTATATATATATATTTTTTTTTGGAGATAGAGGCTATTTTGTTCGCACTTGGTTTATCTCGTGTGTCTTCAATAAAGGTCACTGTAATATATTTCATAGTAATTGTCTGAATCCCGATACACATGGTAAAATATACAACTTCCTTAAGTTTTGTCCATGAGTATAGGTGAGTTACGAATGAAGGAGATCGATAAAGCGGAGCTAGCGCTTGTGAAATTAATTCAGGCCGAGTGTTTCCCTAGTCACTCTATACCTGGTCTGAAGATATATGAAGTAGAAGGAATCCTGCGTGTGAAAACAAAATTAATTTACAGCAGCGACGAATTTGGCTTCCGTTTGCCAGTACTATTACATGGGACTCATCCGTTGATTGAACAAATGATATGTGATTCACACGTTGAGAATTGCCACGCTGGTGTACAATTTTTGATGAACAAACTTCGGGGGAAATATTGGATAGTAAAAGCGAGACAGACCATTAACAAAATAGTGAGAAGATGTGTCACATGTCGTCGCTTCTCCGCTAAACCCGTTGTGGTCGAAGACGCTCCATTACCTGCCACTCGAGTACATAACGCTAAGGTATTCGAGGTGGTAGGGATTGATCTGGCGGGCCCGCTCTATCTGAAAGATCGGACCGAGACCTGGGTTGTTCTCTTCACCTATGCTGTGTACCACTGTGTACATTTGGAACTGGTAATATCTCTCAGCACAGGAGATTTACTAATGGCCCTGGAGAGATTCATCAAGAGACGTCCATCCACCATCTTCAGCGACAACGGAACAAATTTTGTAGGAGCCAATAACTTCTTTAAACAAATTGACTGGGAACGCGTTTCTAACAACGGGAAAGTGAAGCGTATTGATTGGAAATTCATCCCGCCCACTGCTGCCCGGATGGTGAGAGATTCGTTCCCTCAAATACATACTAAAAAGAATGCTCGGAACATCAACATTAACATATCAACAATTGATGACCCCGCTCTGTCTACAGAGGCAGTGATGAATGGAAGGCCCATGACTTAAGTCAGCGACGATCCTAATGATCTTGTGACAATATCACCTTCCATGTTTCTACAAGAACAGACAGAATTTTATAATTTTATAAAAATACTTGGTAACTTTTATATAGCATTGATGAGTTTACGCTGTATAGCAGGAGAGCAATAACATTCTCAAACGGGGAATGTCACGCTGATCTCCACCAAAACCTAAGAAAAATGTACAGAAATAAATCTTTCTATGGGCATAAGAGAGCAATACATGTTAGAAGGCTTAGCAGGTTTTTAGGCTTAACATGATATTTCACCTCTTCACTCAATATACAGGGTGATCCAAAAGTCCCGCACTATTTTAAAAATTAATAACTCCGCGAATATTTGCGCTAGAGCAATGCGGTAAACACCATTGTGTTCAGGATGCAATGGGATTTTTTGTGGCAAATAATGAAAAATTCGAAATTGATTTTAGTTACAATTTTATTCGCCAGATGGCGCTCTACCAGAATCAGAGATTCAGCGGCCAAATTGTTTGATAAATTGAAAAATATAACTGATCGGCATGTATTTTTCCTTTTTGAATACCAGGAAAGAACCCTAATAATATCAAATAACAAATTAATAAAACACCACTTCGCCAAAAGTATGAAGAATTGGTTAACGATTTTCAAATACAATCAGAGATATGTAAAATAGGTAAATGCAAATTAAAACATGTAGCAAAAAGAAAATTAATATTTAAGATACGGTTTGTTTACGAAGATAATAAATTTCTAATATTTTAAATTCAACTCTCACTCAGTATCGATTATATTTATTTTAATTCATTTGAAAAATATGTATCTATCTCTGATAATTTATTTTACTCTGGAATGCCGTTGTTGTTGTCGTGTCCAATAAAGAGCCTCAGATGTATCCATGTATCTCCATCACAGCAGCAGCAATGTCCACTATCTTAGGTGTGCAAAGCTGCTGCTCAGGGTCTATGTCTAATTTTTTGCAAGGCTGCGGCCATTGCTGGCTATAAGAATATGTGGGTAGGTGTAAGTTCCACACCAGGACAATTGTTGCATGCCCTATAGGTTCTTGTGCCATCTGGATGTATTGTCATTCCTTTATAGTGTTTTGTTCTAAGTCTTGTTATAGTTTTTGTCATTTTTCTCTCAGAGTTTACTTCGCATTTTGATCTTTTCTTATTTTTCGTTTAATTATCTTGTATTTTGACAAAGAATCAGCGTCAAATAATGACATTTGTTCTTTCCTTTGGCTCAACCTTCTGGCTTCCTTTGCCAATTCGAATGCCATTTCATTACCCCTGATCCCAGCATGGGCAGGGATTCATTGTAGAATGCAGTTATTCTCCAATGGTTCCAGTTGGGTAAGTAACGAGTGTATTTTCTGTGTGATTTTAGTATTGCCCTTCTGAATTTCTTCTAGAGCGGATATGGAGTCGCTGTATATTAAAATTCCTTCTGCTTGATGCAGGGATGGTTGGTTAAGGCATACATCAAGGGCTTTCCAGATAGCTGTCAGTTCACAAGTGAAGTTTGACGAAATCTGTCCTGCTCCTTCTTTGATTTTGATGTTTGTTCCATCTTGCAGTATTATGTTAATTCCGGCTCCTCCATTACTCAGGGTAAGGTCTGAAGATCCATCTGTATATGCTGTTGAAGGGCGTGGCCTAGCAATTTTAATCAAGAATTTGTACTATGAGGACATAGCCGTTAATATTACAAACACATTAGACCTCGAAGCCCAAGGTATCAAAGTCTACCTCAATCAAAACAAAGCCATCCACATATACAATATGTATCACCCTCCAAACAATACATTTATTGACGATGGAACAATGGCTCAATTTCTTACAGACAACATTATTATTGTAGGTGACCTTAATGCCAAACATCAACTATGGGGATGTTCTACGCCAAACCCAAGAGGCAAAATACTATCAAACATATTTGACGACAATGCCTTCATGTGCTTAAATGATGGGAATCCTACCCATCATTCCTACAAGCTATAATACTGCACAAGCCCTTGATATAAGTTTTTACTATCCTGACATTTTCCACAAATGCAAATAGAAAATATTTAAAAGTTTTGGAAGTGATCATTTGCCTAATTTGATAGAAATTAGCACCAAGACCAAAACTAGCTCGTTTAGGAAGAAAACTGGAACTTCAAAAAGGCTAATATGATATCTTTCGAAAACACCATTATTAAAGCAGCCAAAGTTTCAATACCAAGAGGTAATATTAAGAAATGGATTCCAAATTATACACACCAGGCAAAAATATTCAAAGACTTATAACTAAAAGAAATGAACTACAAAAAAGTGCACCCAAAACCAAAAATATTGTAGAACTGAACTGAACATTGTGATTGCAAAAATAAAAAAAGATTATGCGTAAATGTGAAAAGGGAAAAATGGAAACAAACTTGTGAAAACCTGAACCCAAGAAACCCAAATACAAAACTTTGGAATTGGGCAAAACAAATTGACAGAGTCCAGCCACAAACTGAAAACACAAATATGATTAAGAATACAGATGGTACACCAGCAACTAATGACAAAATTGCTGCCAATCTTTTAGGTAATTCATATCAAATAAGTAGTAAAATCAAGGTTGAAAAAGGCCCGAAAGATTATTCATGACTGTAAAAAATGTCACCAGCACTCATAATATTTTCCATGAAAAAAATCAATATGAAAGAGCTATCTTATGCATTAGAAAACACTGACCTAAACAAGACTCCTGGGCCAGATGGAATCCATGGCCGAATGATATCAAACTTGGGCAAAATTGGCAAAGAAAGACTTCTTAATATTTTCAATAACTCCTGGAAAACTGGAAAATTGCCTCAAGACTGTAAAAATGCAACAATAATTCCCATTAAAAAACTTGACAAATCTGCTGATGACCCAAAAAACTACCGACCTATCTCCCTAACAAATATTTGCTGCAAATTAATGGAAAAATTATACTCAGACGACTCACCTACCACCCCGACACAAGAAATCTCTTACCAGAAGAACAATATGGATTTAGGAAAGGACATGGGACAATAGACCAACTCTTATTTTTCACACAAAAGGTAAAAGATGCACAAAACGAAAAACCAACTAACCACACCATAGATGCTTTTTAGACCTTACACAAGCTTTTGATAAGGGGTATGGAAAAACAAGTTAATTACAAAATTATACAAACATTTCAAAATTGATGGAAAAGCTATCACTTGGATAAAATATTCTCTTAAAAATATACAAATCAGGATCAAATATAATGGCACTCTATTTAAAACCTTCAAATTGTACCAAGGATTACCACAAGGATCAGTCTTTAACCCAACTCTCTTCACCCTATTTATTGCAGGCATAGAAAAATAAATTTCACATAAAACCAATATTGGACTTTTCGCTGATGACATTATTCTATGGAGCAGCAGCACTAACTGGAAAAAAGCTGAAAGAGATTTAACAAGACTCTTCTCCACCTAGAAAAATTTGCTAATAAACATAAATTAGAATTTAACCCCCAAAAATCTAAAACCTGTCCTTTTACTACCGATAAGAAACGATACAAAATAAGACCAAATATTATTCTGAAAGAACAACAATTGCAATATAATAAACATCCTAAATATCTCGGCTACACCCTGGATCCAGAAATCAACTCCAGTAAGCATATTGAAGGAGTTGTTAGAAAAGGAAGAGACCGACTAAAAATCTTGAAATATATTTCAGGAAGAGTGGGGAGCTGAAGCAACAACAATAAAATTAACTTACACATCTCTAATGAGACCTATCCTGGAATATGGATATCAAATCTATGGTACAGCATCTGAAACAAATCTAAAATCACTGGAAAGGATACAACTAAATGCAGCTAGAATTATTACAGGTCTTCGAAATACCTGCCCTAATAATATTGTATCTTACGAGGCAGACATTATGCCCTTAAAGGGTAGAAGAAGCTTCAATCTGTCAAAATATATAAACAAAATCAAGAGTTATGGAAACAAACACAGAACTTCCAAGTACATACTTAATTGGGAATCCAATATAAGACTCAAAAAAGAAGGCCCTCTCCACCTGGCCAAAAGAAATGGATTTTTAAAATATAAAGTGGAAAAATATTATTTAGCTGAAAAAAATACCTCCATGCGAACCACTAACAAAATGTTATTTTTAATGTCACTTTAAATGAAACCACCAACAGACAATACCAAAATCCAGAATACTTAAAACAATTATCATTAGAAATAATTAATAAAATTCCTAAAAATGCAATAACTATCTATACCGATGGTAGCAGAGATGAGTTGGGACACACTGGCAGTGGCTCTCTCATTAAAACCACAAATGGCATTGAGAAAATAAACAGAAGAAACCCAGAATTTTGCTCAGTCTTCAGATCAGAACTTATAGCCATCTATGAAGTCTTAAAATCCATCAGAAACATTAAACATCACGATATATGGATTCTTACTGATAGTAGAAGTACCATACAACACTTGAGTCACACAGGGGAACTTAGAGACAAAGTAAGCAGGAACATAATTGGTTATCTCCAAAAACTCTCAATACCTCATAAATTCACCTTCAATGGATACTCTTACATGTTAGCAGTGAAGGCAATGAAGCTGCTGATGCGCTAGCGAAAAAAGGCACAAAAGAACCCTTGCTACAGAAAAATAAACTTACTTTTAAAGAAATAGAAACAGTAGCCAAAATAAACAAGAACTGGAGGATCCCACCTAAGCACAGTTGGTATACCCTAGAAGCAGATGGCCACCCAGACCTTTCGGTCCACAAGCCGGCATGCGAAGCATGCCTTCGCTGCTATTCTGTTCAACTCATAAGCCAAGTAACGGTATCCAAGCTAGTGATTGGACATTGTACCTTGAAACACCACCTCCCAGACAACGTGTCTGGAAGGATTTCTATACCGGTGGCCTTTAATCACAGCAAAATTGGAAACAATCTACTGTGTCCAGCAGGGACCGCGGGGAGGCAGTCCCCGGTCGACTCTGTTCACTCACAGCTGAGGAAAAGCTCAGCTGCCACGTCGTGGGCTTTCTCAAGAAGCTTGCTGTGATTTCTCAGCAGCTCACTCTCGATCGCGCCCCTCGCCCTCCTTCTCTCTTCCTGCACACCCACTACCCTTGGACGATCCAAGACGTAGTGGCGTGCATTCACATCCCTTTCTCCACAGACGCAATCAGGATTGCTCTTAATTTCAAATCTTTGGAGACTTGGGGAAGAGCCCATGTCCCGAACTACCCTAATGAGTTTGTGGGACATTACCTTACAGAGGTACTTGGGTGTTGTTACCCCATTGAATAACTCTCTGCCCTTCACAATGTTCCTCCATCTGTCCAAACATAAGTCCTGGACGTGCCCCCTGATCCTCCTATAAACTTCTTTCTTGGTCACTGTGGTCCTCAGTGATCTACCTTTTAAGCATCCTGCCTTAGAGATCCTGTCTGCGAACTCATTACCTTCGATGAGGCTGTGTCTCCTAAACCAAGGGAGCTCCGGAGCCCGCGTCATCATCTCCAGCTCCTGGATTATTTGATGCGCGAGTTGCCCTTTCTCCAGATTGATGGCGACGAGGGCCGACATACAATCTGAATAGAGGCGGTCCGGGCTGAAGTTCTTCTCGGCACACACTCTGCGGGCTACCCTGATCGCAACTAGCTCGGCTGAAAAGACCAATTCGTCCACTCTGAGTGTTAAACTTTCTTGGAAGATCAGCTCTCCATTAGTGAAAATCACTACCCCCAGCTCCAGTATTAGTTCCAGGCCTACTCCCATCAGTGAAAACCTCCGTGCCATTCCCTGGCGGCTTTCCAGGACTCCAATACCACTTTGGCAACCACTGCGGAGGCTTTCTTGGGTCCCTCTTCCATTCCAGGGCACCCGCTTCAAGTCCCAGGGCATCTTCCCTGTTCTCTTAGATCTTCTGTCTGATGGTCTCCTCCTCTAGTTTCAACCCCAGGGGAATAAGACCAGCGAGGACCAATAAGGCCTCACTGCTGGTAGTGCGTTATCCCCCTGTGATTCTGAGTGCCGCTGTCCTCTGCACTCTCTCTAGAGTTGTTGCCACCTTCTGATCCCTGTTTCGGCGACACCAAGCCCTGGAAGCATATAGCAGGATTGGCTCGACACAGGAGAGGCAGAGGTTCCAAAAAATAGTACCCTCCTTCTCCCCCCCCCCCCCCTGTTGAGAGCCAACCAGGACAGGCCTGCACAACGCCTCCCTGCCTCTCGCCACCATCTCCTCCGCCTGGTATTGCCAACCCATCTTGTCATCAATGACCACCCCCAGGATGGTCATCCTATTGACCAACGCTACCCTCCGTCCTTCGATCCCGATAGCCGGCTTGTGTTCCCATTTGATCCCTTTCCTTTTAGTTCTTATGTCCCTAGGCTTAAAGCTGAGGGCTTTAGTTTTGGAGACATTGAACTTAAGGCCAGAGTCATGGGCCCAGTTCGAGAGAATTTGGAGAGAAGTTTCAACACACTTCTCAGCCTTCGCTCTCGAAGCAGCCTCAACAATGAGGAACTGGTCGTCAGCATAGAGAACCAGCCTGGCTCCCTCAGGGAGCTTCTCCTGGAAAACGGTGTTTACCAGGATATTCCACAGAATAGGTCCGCAGCAAGAGCCCTGGGGGCAACCCCTAGCACAGTTTCTTTCCAACTTCCGCCCACCAAAACTGAGGCTAATCCGTCTATCCCTCAGGAAGTCACGAACCAAGATGCACAAATTATCAGGACAACCCATGTCCATCAAATTTCTCATCAGCTTGTTCCAGTTAATGGAGTTGAAAGCGCCATCAATGTCCAGGGCCACGAAAAGAACCCAAGCACCCTTATTTAAGCCCATCTCAACCCCCTCTAACACCTCGTTCAGAGCTGTGGTTGTGGACTTCCCTTCCCTAAAACCATGTTGGAAAGAGGAAAGGAGCTCATTACTTTCTAGCCAGTGCTTCAGTCGCTGAGCTAGTAGGCTATCCAGGACCTTACCTAGACACGCTAGTAAAGAAAGCATACGATAATCATTAGGAGAATTACCCTTTCTACCAGACTTTTCGAGAAGCCCTACTCGGGCAACCTTCCATGCCTCAGGAAAAGTACCAGTGTCCAGGCACCTATTGAATAACCTGGAAAGAAGCGATGGGTGCATCCTTACCAGGGCTTTCACGACCGTGTTATCGATCCCTTCGGGACCAGGAGATTTCCTTTTCCCGAACTTGAAAGCCGTCAGTTTCACCTGATTCTCAGAAAAGGGCGGATCTACCAAACCACAAGTGGTCAGAGAGATCTCGTCCTTTGGTTCCTCGTTTCCGAAGTGCCGATCCAAGTTGTTTTTATTTTGTCTTCTGCTTTCGAGCGAGTAGGTCTAGAACACATTCTCTCTGAATTTTCTCATTGTTGGTGGATGAAACAGCACCAGTGATTATTTTGGCCGCTTTTGCTTGAACACTGTCTAGTCTTACTTTTAGTGATGAGCTTGAGGGAGCCCAGACCGGTGTTGCATATTCCATTATCGGCCTTATTAAGGTGATATATGTTGTTCTGAGAATTCTGGGTTTTTCTCCCCAATTTGTTCCACATAGCCTTCTCAGAATGTTTAGTTTTCTGATAGTTCTATTTGAGGTGCTAATTAGGTGTTCTGAAAATTCCAATTCCTCATCAATAATAATTAAAATAATTTTGTTGACATCTTGTCAATACATGCACAGTCTGCACTATTAAAAAAAGATAATATGCATTATATACACTATGTACAATGAATATGGCGCCTCTTCCAGCGATGCAGAGTTTGTGGAGAATCGCCAGTGGGTCTCCAGCGACACCACGCATTTTGCGATCTACGATGAATACGTAGATCGCGTACTTTGCCGCTTAGGAGATGGTGATGGCGTGGTCCTCGAGACCAACTTGAAAGATACAGGACTGCAGTATCACACCTAGGTATTATGGATTTCTAATTTTATCAATCATTTGTTTGTTTATGCTATTTTTTGTTATATTTATGCCTTTTTCCCTGTGAGAGGAGAAGACGCATAGGTTTGGTTTTATTGGGTTTATGGTCATTTGGAGTTCCATTGCCCACTTCTCCAGTCCTCTCATTGATGTGTTCAGCATTTTTTACGATTTTTCTATGCTGCTACTTGTGTGCCATATGGCTATATCATCTGCATAACAGACAACCTTTGTGTCTTCAGTGAGGTAAGGATGGATGTCGTTAATATATAGCAGATAGAGTAGAGGACTGAGCACAGATCCCTGAGTTACACCAGCCCATGTTCTTCCTTCCTTGGAAAATTCTCCATTGACCCGAACCTTTAACCTTCTTCCCCTTAAGAAGTCTGCAATCCAGATTAAGGTTTTTCTCTTACTCCGATGTTGTGCAGCTTTTCACGTAATTTCTCCCTCCACACTCGATCAAAAGCTGAGGTCATATCAAGGAATATAGCCGTGGTCTTCTTTGGCGGTTTTTCCTGGAAAGAATCTATTATTGATTGACAGAAGTAAAACAGTTGATCAGTCGTACAGTGCTGGGATCTATAGGCAGTTTGGTAGAGGTTTATTTTATTATTGTTAGTGAGCCAGACTATGAGCCTAGAGTGGATAATTCGTTCTGGTATTTTACAAAGTTTGCTGGTGAGAGCAATTGGCCGATAGTTCTTGTATTCCTTGGCATCTTTGTTTGGCTTCAGTATTGGCACTATAATTGATATCTTCCAATTCTTTGGTAGTTTACCAGTTTGCCATGAAATGTTCAGTATTCGTAGGAGTTGATTATTAGCTTTGTCTTCAAAGTGTTTGATCATTTAACCAAAGATTAGATTATCTCTTGGTGACCTCTTAGATTTTTTTATTGATAAGTTTAGCTCATTCAGTGTGAAGTCTCTCGAGAAAATATCTTGTTGATGGAAGTTTCTTGCTTGTTTAACTAACTGGTTTATATTATTTTTAGAGTCCTGTCTTCATTCGTATAGTTGAGTATGGAATTGCTTGAAAGATATTCAGCAATTATGTCAGCCATCTGTTTGTTCTCGTTCGCGCTGTTCTATTCATATCGGTTAGAGTATTGGAGGATTGGTGTTGGTGTTGATTGTTCTCTAACACTCTAATCATATTCCAGTGTTGGCTGTCCTTTCTTGGATCCATTTTTTCGCAGAATTCTGCCATTTTTCTTGTTTGCATATCCAAATTTCTTGTTCTATTTTGTGGCTAATTTCAATGAGTTCTTTCTTTTTTCTTCTGTTTTATTTTTTTAAGAAGTTCATTGATATTGTCTCTATCTCTGAAATCACTGCCTCGATGTTGTGGTCTTTCCAGTAAGGTATCCACAGGTCTTTACGTCTACCTCTAGGTATCGATGCTTTTGTAGATTTTGAAATGTTCGAAGAGAATTTTTCCAAGTTTTTGTCAAGGGTTCTGTAATTCAATTTTTCGTTGCACAGTTCTTCAAGCTTTTCTGTGAATTTTTTTCAAGTCGGCTTTCCTAAAGTTCCATGTTCTTTTATTCTAATGGACGTTCTCAATTTTGAAGTTTAAGGTTGTTAAAATTGGTCTGTGGTCACTGATTGCACCTCTCAGGATTTTCCATTGTGTTGTGGGTGCGATGTTGTAATTTATCGCTGTGATGCCTATTGCGGATTCTGTGCCTGTGGACTTAGATAGGTGTTCTCTCCGTTATTTAACGGTGTAAGGTCGAGGTCTGTTAGCATGTCCTCAACCTGCTGACTTTTGTTATCCAGGACAGGTGATCCCCAAATTGAACTTTTGGCGTTAAATTCGCCGAGTATGATTGTGATATCCGAAGACGCTTCACTTAATGTCTCTATTGTGTGTACCCATACAAAATTCAAAGATTTCACGAGCTGAAAGTTGGCGATTTTGAGATGCGTCAAGAATTCGCTGCATGGGTTTTCCGGCGAATTGATATTGATGAAAACTGGCTGTCGAATGTTCTGTGGACAGATGATGCTCACCTTTCTCTAAACGGAGAATTTAACATTTAAAACAGCCGCATTTGGGCAACAGACAACCCTAGGATTTTTACAGAAATGCCACTTTACCAGCCTAGAGTTACAGTTTTGTGTGGGTTCACTTCTTTTATTATTGGGCCATTTTTCTTTGAAAAATCAATGGAAGAACTTTTAAAACCGTTTTTGTAACTGATGAACGTTATGTCCAACTTTTGAGAGAAAAGGGTATTCCCATATTGCAGGGCAAAAGCACTAAGCGAAATAACATTCATGAAAGATGGAGGACCTCCTCATATCTCCCGAGGTGCCAAACAATTGCTGAAGGATACGTTCTGTGAAAATCGTGTGATAAGTCGCCACTTTATATACCAGTGGCCTCCAAGATCACCAGACTTGACGCCTTGCGATTTTTGTTTATGGGGGTACATTAAATCGTGTGTTTATCGATGCTGGCCTACCACATTGGCCATGTTGAAGGCTTCTATCAGATGGCACGTTTTATCAATTTCAACAGATATGTTATTTAATGCTGTCCATTCTGTCATTTATCGTCTGCAGGCGGTGATTGAGAATGAAGGGTGCCACATTGAGCAAGGATTGTGACCTAATACAAGAGAGAAGGCAGTTACCTCATGTGTTATATAAGCCGCCATGTATTATATTATCTACCAATATTTTGCAGCTCTTTGTGTTGGGATATGGGGATAATAAATGCTGTCCTCACATCTTGACTATCTTTTTTTATTTGTGAACAGTAATTTTTTGTTTGTCATTTGCTCACATATTATGTCGTGCAAACCAGAGTGTTATAATTTCTCGAATAACACTGGTACACACAATTTTTCCCCTTATGTTTAGTTTTCGCTTTTCGCTCATTAGAAGAAATAGCATAAGGAATATTTTCTGTATACCAATAACTTTAGAAATTTTGTGAAAAAATATAATACAAAATGATTTTACTACCACGTTTTTCAACGCAAAAGGACGATTTAAAAATTATTTTTATTTGAGGGGAAACATTTTTAAAAATTGTGTACAGTATAATAAACAATGATAACATTTGACAAGCCCATAGGATATTTGGAATAAAGTACGACAAATATATTTTGTCACTCCCCTCTATATTTCATTTGTTGGATCATGACAAATATCCAGTTAAATAGTCAAGGGTCTCCAATTAGTCAAGAAACTACACATTTCTTATAGCAAGAAATCCTATTAGTAGTGCCATCATAATTTTTGGTACTATATTAACATATCAACAATTCGTGTATTGATATCAGCAGTATTTTTCAAACATTCAATCTATTTCACAAAACCCCATATAAAATATAAATATTTTTGCTACATGTTTTAATTTGCATTTGCCTATTTTACATATCTCTGATTGTATTTGAAAATCGTTAACCAATTCTTCATACTTTTGGCGAAGTGGTGTTTTATTAATTTGTTATTTGATATTATTAGGGTTCTTTCCTGGTATTCAAAAAGGAAAAATACGTGTCGTTCAATTATATTTTTCAATTTATCAAACAATTTGGCCGCTGAATATCTGAATCTGGTAGAGCGCCATCTGGTGAATAAAATTGTAACTAAAATCAATTTCGAATTTTTCATTATTTGCCATAAAAAATCCCATTGCATCCTGAACACAATGGTGTTTACCGCATTGCTCTAACGCAAATATTCGCGGAGTTATTAATTTTTAAAGTTGTGCGGGACTTTTGGATCACCCTGTATTTGGATCGTCCCCTGATGCTTTTGTTCTCATATAAATCTAATTGTTTAATAATGGTAGCTGATAATTCGATAAAATAATCCCTTGAATCAATATTAAAATAAGAACATTAAGCCTCCAGAGAAAAGTTTATTTTTAAAAAGAAAATTTTTCCTGGAGACTTAATGTTCTTATTTTAATGGTAGCTGAAATATTTATTTCATTTTTAGTCAATTTTTTTAAAACATCTCTTTAAAATATATATAATAATTAATTATTATCATTTTTAATTTGTGTGATTTCTTTCAGCCTGTGAAGATTGCACGCGCTCCTCTCCAAACTTGAGGCTTGAAAAATGTCAACCTTCTTTTCGTAAGCAAAAAAAAATCGTTATTCTGGGGAATTCCCCACCTCTTCAGGAAGCGATGACCTTGGCTGAGAGCCATTCGTCATCTTTACTTGCTGATGCCATCTGCATCTCTCAGAATCCTGTGGCAAGAGAAGTGAACAATAGCGAACCACAGCTTGGTACAAACATGCCTTCGACAAGTTGAGCTGACCTCTTCGACTAAGGTAAGCAACTCTCGATAGAGGAAGAAGACATAGGCGTCATTCTCGTTAGCCATGAGCGACGGAGACTCTCCGAAGTGGCGGTAGATCGGTAGGACAAAAGGGACAGCGTCCAGCCTGCAGTGAACAAGCTCAAAATGCATAATTGCACTAAAACTCTGCACAAACAGGCGGACTTCAACGCCAAGTTGGTGGCTGGTCAGGTAGACCAATGTGTCTATCTAGAATTCTGCCCTGACTTCAGCCAACCGCAATACCTTTTGGCGCTGGAGAGGCGAAGCTGGGAAAAGAATGCCTCACCAGTTCATTAAGATGGAAAGGTATTTTCTGGTCGGATTCGCCAAAGGCTCGCCGAGAGATTCGTCGAAGATGGCCTGGATATTGATATTTCATCTGTTCTTTGTAACGGACGCTGACCTGATCGAATTCTAGCCCTACGACCATCGTCCAACAAATGTTAGAGCTGAAAAATTCTTGCTTGGCTGATGCTTATTGAGAAACTTCCATTTCTCTGCATGACAGAATGGCGCCCTCCAATATACCTACCCGGATAGATATTAAGGATAAAGGGGTAATCACACAACAATGAGTTCCGTTGCTCCCTTTGTCACATGCAGGAGCATAAGCGTGTTAACTGCCTACAGAGGATTGGTTCGAACTATTAGTTGCTCTTTTCTGAACAGCTATTGCGCGCCTAAACGCCTGAAGTAAGCCACTTGCCTCCTTCCCTCAAAGATCGCCAACACTATCAACTAAAGTCCCTTCCCCCCATCGTCGTCACTGCCGTTGCAGGAGCCTCTTACCAGCAATAAATAAACCGGCGATTGTGAATCCAAGCCCAACTACTGAGTCCAAAAAGCTTCCTCCATAACAAGAAAAGTGGACCTTAGCTCAGAAGCAAATGGACGATTTTATGAAGAAAGACAAAGCATCAGCAGATATCACCAGCATCCAGCAGAAGGACTTGTATAGAGAAAAACTCCAAGCCTTAATAACAATGGATTTATGAACAAGTTTCTATCTAATTACAATTCTCAGCAGAGACGGGCCATCAACATATTGGCAAGCGCATTAATGACTAACAGGGGACACCAGCAACACCTGTACAAGAAGTTATCACGCCCCTGAAACTCTACTCGGCATTCTAAATTAGCTTCCGCGTTGTGACCTTGAGCGTGTGTAGTATCGCCGCTCTTCATAGGAGAATTGGGTTCTGCTGCTTTGTCATGGAACATGATGTGTACATTTGCTTCCAGCAGAAGACGAAAGTCGTGTCCCTGAACGACCTAGGAGATCTCTGCAACGGCTACAGGGCCGTCATTGTGCCCGCAACAACCACCGTGGGATCGGACTTCGCCTGCGTCTTCGCGGCCAGTGTCGTTTCACACAGACAGCTGGTGGGTTGGACTTTTGTGAGAAACGGAACCCCCACTGGAGCATTTATTTTATTAGAAAAAAAAGTGAACCAAGCAGCAGGACTTGTAGAGAGAACAGCTTGAAGCCTCACCAACAATGGATTTATGAACAAGCTTCTATCCAACTCTAATGTCCAGCAGAGGCGGGCCAACAACACCTTGGCTGCGCAATAATGGCTCGGACAGGGAACCAGCAACACTTGTACAATAGTTTATCACGCACCTGAAACTTTACTCAGCATTCTAAATTAGATCCCGGGTCGTAGCGATCGAAAACCAACAGTTTAGACAACCCTTCCAATGATCTCCTTCCGAGGTCTCTTAGAACGTTGATTATGTAGAGAAAAGGTAACCTCGGATAAACATAGAAAACCACCTCTAAAAAAATATCAAACACTATCTAAACTTCTATCTTAATGTGTTTGTAACTGTCGTGTCGCTCTGGGTCATGAAACACTCTTGAACTTGAACAAATATTCTTTATAATACAATATAATGCGGCTTGTGATTGTAAAACGACATTTGAAAATTATCCCGCATGTGTTTCTTTTCAACGAAAAATCAAAATTTATTTTAAGGAGAAATAACGATTATTTCCAACCTTGGGGATGAGGTATAAAGGATGAATTGTGAAGAGTAATGATAAATATAAATTTTCTTTATTGCCAATCTAAAACTACAGTAGCAAAAGGATTTAAGGCAACAAGATTACTCGACTCCTAACGCTGAACTGGATTCCTCAACTTTAATCCATACCTCCTATTTATAGCACAAATACGATAAATTGAAACTATGTTTTTATTTTATATATTATTTTATTATTACAGAAGCACGAAGTTTACAGACTATTGTGCTATATTAGAATTATTTACACATATATGTCGTAAACCCGGGTAAGACAACAAGTGTGTTGGAAGCAGTCGGGGTTGAGTGGCAAGGCGTGCAGAATGGGAAGTCCGCACGGGACAGTAAGGACAAAGATTGGGGTCAAGAGACGCTCTCCTAGTACGTCTCACGTGGCATCAGGACCAGGGGAAAGTTGAGGATTGACTGAGGAAAAGCTCGGCGTCCAGCCTGAAGCCGCGGGGACCGTCGTGAGATGATAATGGCCTAGAACTGAGCGGGGCTGTCCGAAAATATCCACTGTCCCCTAACTAACTGTCAACATCTGGACCAACGCCCTTTTTTTCCCCCACCTGGATCCCCCAGGTGTCTGGTCGCAACCTGGTGTCACTTTGAGACGACTAGAAAAGACGTCATACTTTATTACTTACATATCACATTGTTTAAATTACGATAGAATGTGCCCCCGGTGAGAAAGGTTTGATTAGGGGAGTGAAATAAAATGGAGCGAAAAGCTAGCAAACCTTCTAAAAGGGAAATAACTTGGGGCACAAATTAGTTACTAGAATAAAAATAAAGATAAAGGGGAGAGTAGTGGTTACACGCTGATATAATATTATAAACATACAAAAAATATATATATAAGAAGTACATAGGAAGGATAAATTTAAAGCAAACACACACAATAGCGAGGTTAAATATTTGGGAAAGTTAGGTATGCTATTTACAGTTTTTTGTTACTTAAGGTGCCATGAGTATTTAAAACATAGTTTCAGGGATGTAATACAGGAACGAGGAGAAGTAGAGATAATAAAAGTAATATCTATATATATATATATTAAAAAACGAAATAAATATATATAAAATATATATAAAAATGAATGTTTGTATGTTTGTTTGTAAGTCCGGTATACAAATTCGCAGTAGTTCACTAATTCAAACCAAAATTTCCATACATAGGTAAAAAAATACGGGGAAGACGATAGGCTATTTCAAAAAATATATAAATCAATTATTAAAACTATATATTTTTTGTCAGAAAATGATGATGACGATATTGCTGTATCATGTTTGATTATCAGATACAAAATTATATCGGGAAAAATTCCAAAAAGCAGAGACCACGGGTGAAACCAGTTCATTATTTTGTACGCAGGAACAAAATTCTAACAGAAAAACATTCATTCGATCAGAAAACAAAAGCCAGATCATCTTTCTATAAAATATCGCTTCTCAGACACAAAGTTTGGAGCGGGACGTTTCACAAGAGTGACATCCACGGCGCCAATTTATAATTGTAACGAATAGCATTTGAAAATCAAAATAATATAATTTTCAAATATCGTTGTGAAAATTTACATATTTATTTTTATATTTTAAAAACACACAAAGTTTGGAGCGGGACGTTTCACAAAAGTGACATCCACGGTGCCAATTTATAATTGTAACGAATAGTATTTGAATAAAAACATTTAATCGGGTAAAACCCGGGCGTTGCCCGGGTCATTCGGCTAGTAAAATATAAAAGAAAATTGACTTAAGCAATAAATTAGGCAGTGACGCAGTGAAGGGAAATGGAAGAGGGTCTGAATTGGTTTCTGCAAAGGACATCTCAGGAGTCCTGCCCTGAAATACGAGCTTAGAAGCGAAGTATTGTTTTCAGAGTTCAGCAATCTCAAGATGCCCTGTAAGTAGCATTAGATCAGATGGGCAAAAAGCGTGAAGATCGAAGGGGAGGTAGGTAATGGGAGAATATGGGAAAGAAAAGCTGGCTGAGAGAGGTTAAAAAGAGATGGAGGCTCAAGAGCTGCGCTGCTGTCGGTGATTGAGCTCAACCAGATAAAAATAAAAGTAAAAGAAAAATGAGTCGGCGCATCATGCTGATGATGGCGATGGGTCGAGCGTGGAAAAAATATATATATATATCGCTCTGGTTACCCAAACTCTGCGTCTGGAGCTAACATGGGGAGGAAGAGTGTACCAGGTCAATGAATCATAAAAAAAAAATTGTTGACTAGCAGGAGTCTCAGGAACCGTTGAAGAGGTTAGAGGATGGAGGTAGATTGTGAAAACAGGGTTGGACTGTTGCCATTGATCGATTGAACCCCGGTTTAAGGAAAAAAGAATGAAATGAAGAATGCTGGGACGGTGATCCGGGTGTAAAAAAATAAATAAATAAATAAATAAGCCATGGATTTTCCTGAACACACCATCAGGATGGGATGGCGAGGAAGGAGTAGTCCACTGGGGCAAATCAATAACAGAAAAAAAGTTGGCGAACAGGAACTCTGCGACGGACGAGGGGTGGTTAGAACGAAGGCATAGAAGGCCTAAGGAAAAGCATCAAGAGACGAGAAAAGGTATAGAAGGCAGAGTTGGAAGGAACAATATATGAGAAGGGACAGTTGTTAGAAAGGCGTCACTGTTAAAACAAAATTTTTAAAGTTAAAATATCTTAGACGTTGGCCATGGAAGAAAAAAATCATAATGTTATAGAGATATTCAAAAGTATCCGAGATGATTATAAAAAATATAAGATAGCACACATCAAGGATCGTAAAAATATAAATGAGTAAGATTTAAAAATATAGTAAGTATTTAGGTTAGTGTGTTCCCCCCACGTGATGCAATGCTTAAAAACGCAAATTAGACGATGTTTGGAAAAGTCAAAAGTGGTAAATAAATTGAAATGCCATTATGGTTTGTTTTTTATTTTTTCATAATTATAATTTCAGAGACGTCTCACATGGTGATAGAGAGAAAAAGGAAAACGAACTTATCAAAAGTAGCAAAATGTTACAAGTAAACTTATAATGGATATCTGAAAGTTTAGAGTGACGCAGTGGTAAAAAGAGAGGAAGTCTGAGTTGATTCTTGCAATGGCGTTCGGCAATGCAATACGTGCCTGTGTAAGTGAGGTATTGTTTTCATTGCCCAAACTCCCAAGACTTTCCATAATCAACATTAGATCAGACAGGGGAGGTAGGTAAGTTGAAAGTGGAGAAATGGGAAAGTGGAGTCAAGAGTTGCTCTGTTGCCAATGATGATTGAGCTCGGATGAAAATGGGGGGGAAGTAATAAAATGGTGAAAATGATGGTTATAATGATGATCCGAGCATTGAGGAAAAAAAATAGAACTGGTCGCCTGAGATCACTGTTGGGAAATGTACAGCGAGGAAGGTTGAGCCAGTTGGTTGAATAAAAAAATAAAATAAAAGTTTGGTTGGCGAGCAGGAGACTTGACTGCAGGAAATATGAAAGGTGAGGATTGTGGAAAGTAAAGGGTACTGTTGCCCTTGATGATTGAACAACCCGTCATTGTTGAATGTAATGAATGATGTTGTCGAGTGATGGATAAAAAAAAAAGAATCTTTGGATTTCCTGAACTCGTTATCGGGAATTGTATACCGAGGAAGGATTTCTCAGTTGGATTAATCAATGAAAAAAAAATTGGGGGAACAGGAATTCCTTGGGGGTAATGCATGAGAATGTATGGGCAGGGTAGGTTAGGATACGTCAATGATAAAATTAGAAAGATGCAATAGAAAAAATATAAATTCAAAAATATCTTAAACTATTAAAAAATATTATTGACGTTGTCAATATATTAAAAGTTTTAAAATGATGAGAAAGATGATTGAAGTTATAATATGTGTGTAATAAGCCTAGAGATAATAAAAAAAAACAATTGAAGAGAAAAAAAAAAGGTATAATTAGTTGTTGTTGGCTGACGGCATTGCTAATGGCACACAAAATAATAATAAAGAATAATAAAATTGATTAAGGTTAAAATGTTTGATACATAATCTAAAGTTATAATAATTGAAATAGTAATAGGGCAGGTAAAATAATGAACTTGATGGATTTATAATAATAATGTTATTGCTATAAATAGGGTATCGATGAGTAGTTAATTCAGAGCGAAAAAAAAAAAAACGGAGATAATGTTACATTAAGATATTTCTATAGAGAAAATTCTCCTACCAGATGGATGTCTTGGATGGGTCTTGTGGAATTGCTTTCGATGAGGCCTGGTGATCACCTTTTGCGATGGTTGCCACGGGACATCGTCGATCCTGGTTGGCGGGGCAATGCCAGGATTTCTCGATGAATCTTGTCTGCTTGTTCGAGCCGATGGAGGAAGATGTTCGTGGCGCAGGAGATGTCGATGGAGGCGATGATGACCTGCTCGATGCGAGGTACAGCTAGTCCTCGCACGGCGTCTTTGAGATGGTCCACTGGATCGTCAAGGTGGAGGACAAGTAGAAGGAGCATCCACACGAATGCGCCGTTGACCACCGGTGCCGCTGTCATCCTCTGCAAGTCGCTGTCCTCAGTTATCCTGTCGACTTATACGGGTCTACTCTCGTAAACCCGGGTAAGACAACAAGTGTGTTGGAAGCAGTCGGGGTTGAGTGGCAAGGCGTGCAGAGTGGGAAGTCCGCACGGGACAGTAACGACAAAGTTTGGGGTCAAAAGACGCTCTCCTAGTACGTCTCACGTGGCACCAGGACCAGGAGAAAAGCTCGGCGTCCAGCCTGAAACCGCGGGGACCGTCGTGAGATGATAATGGCCTAGAACTGAGCGGGGCTGTCCGAAAATATTCACTGTCCCCTAACTAACTGTCAACATCTGGACCAACGCCCTTTTTCTCCCCCACCTGGATCCCCCAGGTGTCCGGTCGCAAGCTGGTGTCACTTTGAGACGACTAGAAAGGACGCCATACTTTATTACTTACATATCACATTGTTTAAATTACGATATATATTGTCGCGCATGACCCTTCCGGTTCCTTGCGACGATGCGCTTCTTCCGCCGTGGATCACCGGCCCGGACTTCCGTTGATCTCCCTTGTAGCTCCTCCCTGCAGGCACTCCGAAGACGTCCAGAAGAGCAGTAGCAACGATGATGGCAATGGCGAGAGTAACGACAGAAGGCGGCACGGAGACTTTAAACACTGCCTTTATTGTCATCCACTACTAAACATTACATTTAAATGAGATAATAAACAATGGGTATTTACATTATGTTACATCCTGGGGCCAATATAAAAGTGTATTTACAATCATTTTCCCCAGGAAACAGGACCACAGCAGTCGGCGATTCCCACATCAGTTAGAGAAGCGGAACAGGCGAAAGCGCCATCTATTTGCGGAGGTTGTAAGTGTTCTTCTCGTAACAATATATTTAATTATTTACACGATGAATTAGTAGTGATTTATAAATCTGTGTACAAATAGCTCTAAACTTGCCAAAGTTTTCATAAGATTGAGTATATACAGAAAGATGGCATTATGTCAAAGTAAGCAAGTACAATTTGGTTAGTCAGAGGGCAAGCCAACAAAAGATGGCGTTTCAACATCTAGACAGCATTTACATGTTGGATCATTTATAACTCTCAAGTTAAAGAGAAAACTTGAAAAGGGTCCTTTGTCTGTAAAGAACAAAGTAGTGTATTTATCAGGAGTAATGAAGCTTGGTACATCTCTCGAAAAAAATTCTTGAACGTTAAATTGAAACTATGTTAATTGTGCTACACAAAGAACAAATGTGCAAAGAGAAAATATGCAAAGACACAACAGTAACGATAGTGATTTCTAACTAACATGGCAGAATCGACAGGAATTATCCAACTGACTGGCAGTTGAAGAGAAGGATTCTACCATGATTATCTTCCGCTCTCAAATACTTCACACTTGTAGAATCAATATTAGACCTTGAGGAATAAGTTCAATTTTTATTCAAATAAAAATCTATTTAGTCAACTTGATAAGTTCACGAGCGCTTTTCTTTAGCTTAATTTCACAAAATCAATATTTGGCTAAATTGTACTACATATAAACGCATCACTGTCCAAACTTTATAGAAGTGAGACATCGATTGTTCCCTGATCTAAATCATTTAACCCTCTTACATCTGTCACTTTGTCTATGTAAATTTTATGAACTCTGTATAATAATACATGTAAATTGGGGGTCGATGGAAGGTTGGTCTAAACACCGTTGGTTTTCGACCGCTACGATCCGAGTTCGATTCCCGTATTAGGCTTTTTTTTTTTTCTGATAAAAAATAAATTAAAATAAAATTCTCCAATGGCCCCCGATTCTTGCGAAAGTCCAACCCCACCAGCAAGTGCAAGTAATCAAACGGGGCCCTGGCATATTTGTAAGTGCAAAGTCGAACTGCTTTTCACATGTGTAGACATGTGGTGCACTTACAGTAAAAGCAGTCGCCTACTTCTACCCATCATGATTACCATGGCATGTACCACGTGTACTAGGAAAAAGAAAAACATGTACACTTGTAAATATTTAATTCTAAGTTCTAATTTGTTTGTTGTTTGTTTCCTCTGTAATAAGCGCAAATATTTCAATACCGCGCCTGGTTAATTAATAAAATAATAAAAAATAATAATACTACCGCATCTATTGTCAAAGTTCCTTTCTACGCCACAGCTCTGCACCAATCAGCTTCCGTCGTTGAGTCACGTGACGCGCCCTCTACCAAGCGGTTGAGGTGAGTCATCATTCAACGCGTGCTATTACCAAACGTGCCAAGTTTCCGGCGTTGACCGGGGCGTCATTTTAAGGCCGTTTGTAGATTCCTTATAGACATCACCATCGTTAGTGAGCAAGTCGTTCTGAACGGAACGAGGTTATTGACACGGGAACTACGTTGTGTCTCCGCTCTCAGTGTGCTGTGGAATTCAACATGGCGGCCTTGTCGACTTGTACGCATGCGCCATCGCTAATCTTGCGCAAATAGTGTTGCTCAAATGGCCGCGATATAAATAGATGTGGTAGTTTGCCAATGGTGTTGATGGAACTTGGTGTTTATACCACGTTGGAGAATTCTAGTTTAGAGACAACAACATGGGATTTATATAAAAAATACGTACATGTGTTTTTTAACACAGAGAGCGCTTTCTACATTGAAATAATTTTATCTCTAGTTATTTTATACAACTGATGGTTTAGACAAGGGGTTGGGAAACTGAGGCTCTTGGGCCACATGCGGTTCTATGGATGTGAAGTTGCGGCTCTTTATATAGTTCCATATGTAAATATTATTTATGCTAGTACTATTTATTGTTGGCAAGAAAAATTTTGTAGCTCTTTAAAATTTATGAAATTTTGTAAATTGTAATTTTTGACTCATCCGACTCAAAAGTTTGCCAACCCCTGAGTTAGACCCTTATATTTTCTTTTTTCATTTCATGATACCTGTTGCATATTCCATCTTCTTTCTCTCTAAGCATCTCTGTAGGTGTCTTGCAAGGTTCTTTCTGTCTTTGTTTTTTTTTTTATATCAGAGTTTCACGAATGTTTCTACAGCCTGGGTGCAACAGCGTGTTTGATCGGTAGCTGTTTTTGACGTTTGTTTTTTGCTATTGGCATTTTTTTCCAAATTTTGGTAAAATGTTTGGCGAGAAAAAATCCTTCTCCTCCTTCAGTGTCTTCCTCTACTGAGGGTGGGCCATACGGTCTCTCCACATCTCCCTCTATCAGTGCCTTCCTCTACTGAGGGTGGGCCACATGGTCTCTCCATATCTCCCTCCGCTATCTTCTTCATCTCCTCGTAAGTGTGTCGTCCAGTCCATTGTTTTAGATCGTCTGTGTATCCCTGTCGTCTCCATCCCCTCGATCTCTTCCCCTGGAGCTTTCCCTCCAACACTGTCAGCAATGTCTCTCTGTATATTCCTGTTAATGATGTAATGAATTTTTGTGGTAGTTTCTTAGGTGCTTTGTAAGTTTTCAACTAGCAACAAACCCGCCTCGGAAGATCCCCACTGGCTACGATATCGCCTCTGCGCAAAGCTTGAGTGCTTTGTAGTTAATGAAGTCGCTTTCTGTTACAATTTTCTTCTTTAGCTTTTATATTTTTGAGAGATTTCTTTAGGATTTGTGAATGTGAGATTGATTTCTAGAGAATGTGTGTTATTCATGTCTTTTTTTTTCAATACATTCATCCATTTTTTCATGTCTTTCACCATTACAAATAAACTATGATGGATTAGCGCACCATCTGTAATGAGAAATTGAAACTATTTTTGATGCGTATGATTCTTTTAAAATTAAACAATTATCTACTGCCCTTACTTAATTGAATTACAGTGGCATGGTGGATTAAACTGTCAAAACCGTTGGGAGGGTTCATTACTGATGAGCCAGGCACTCCCATTAATTTTTCAATTCAGTAAGGGCAGTAGATAATTATTTGATTTATAATACAATATAATGCGGCTTATGATTGTAGAACGACATTTTACAATTTTACCGCGAATATTTCTTTTGAACGAAAAATCGTAATTTATTTTAAGGAGAAATAAACGACTATTTCTGTCACAGGACTCTTTATTTTTCCGTTCATCATTACTCTTCACAATTCATCCCTAAGGATAGAAATAATCGTTATTTCTCCTTAAAATAAATTACGATTTTGTGTCCAAAAGAAACATTTGCGATAAAATTGTCAAACGTCGTTCTACGATTATTGAATTTTTAAAATAATCAAACGTGTCTAAAATAGTTGCAATTAAACTAGTTTAATCGTATTCTGGTTGTTTATTTATTTAAATATATACATTTTTATGATGAAATATATATACATGTAGTAATGAAAATGGAGAAGGAAATGAACACTCCAGAATAAGATGCATGTAGAAGACGCTCCCTGTGTATTTAACACATGTATGTGATGAAGTCTGGTTGTCTCTTGTAGAATCCTGTCGACAAAAACTGTGGTGAGGTTTCCAGTCGACTTAAACTATGGTGTGAGTCCCTGTTGACTCTCGCTATACTGTGTTGACCGAGAGGAACAGTCAGGATAAGGAGTTTTCCAGTACCTCTCTGCACCTTGTAAGACCTTTAAAAGTCCTCACAGAATACAGGCAGTCGTGGTCGATGCAGAGTGGGTAGCTTGGGAATGTCCACACAAAAAACGAAGACACAGTTGCACTAAGAAAGTTCCGTGAACAGATAAAAGTTGAGCTAGGAGCGAAAGATGGAGATAGAAGAGTTCTTACTGACTACATGGTGGATGAGGTGGACCTGGGGTACAACCGACGAGGGCTCACGCAGATGGTGAATTGACTGTATTTTTAGGTTAAAACGGGGGCCTTATGCGACAGGGGCGTGGATCGTCTGGTGAAATTCTAAACTGGCGCCGTGGCAGCTCCATATTTAGACCTTGTTGTTTTGTGACTTCCATCTATCTCGAATTTAGACGTTTTTGACTTTTATCTCTTTAGATCAACTCTTTATCTATTACAGAGTTTTATTATATTATCCTCAGTTTGTGCAAATTACATTACATATGATGATGTAATGACACATGTCAATCATGCGTATAATCATTTACAGATGTGTTTCTATTATACAACATGAAAATCTTGTTATAAGTTATATACAATATGGGGTTGTTGGTTTAAATTACCATATGTACGTATTTTTCTTTCAATATAACTTCCATGTTGTTGTCTCTAAACTAGATTTCTCCACTCTGGTAAACACCAAGTTCCGTTAACACCATTGGCAAACTACCACATCTATTTATATCGCGGCCATTTGAGCAACACTATTTGCGCAAGATTAGCGTTGGCGCATGCGTACAAGTCGACGAGGCCGCCATGTTGAATTCCACAGCACACAGAGAGCGGAGACACAACGTAGCTCCCGTGTCAACAACCTCGTTCCGTCCAGAGCGACTTGCTCACCAGCGATGGTGATGTCTATAACGCGCTATCTGTTATGAAAATTTGAAACTATTATAGACGCGTATGATTCCTTTTTTTAATTAAAAATTTTCTACTGATCTTACTGCAATAGAAAAATTAATGGGAGGATTCATCACTGATAAGCCAGGCCCTACCATTAATTTTTCCATTGCAGTAAGAGCAGTAGATATTATTTAATTAAAAAAAAAAAGAATCATACGCGTCTATAATAGTTTCGAATTTTCACTCAGGAGGTTATTTGCTATAAAGAAGCTACGGCTCTAGAAAAAGGCGTGCTGACATGTCTCTAGCAATCAGATTGACCAACTGTCTTTAACCAGCTCCAGGCTTTATTTTTAGCCGGAGTACCCCCTCCTATTGTGATCAAAGGTCAAACATTTCCTGTTCCCTGTTTTCCTGTTGTGAAGTTCTATGGCGCCAGGTTTTCATGGCTATCTCTGGGGTCGTCAGCCTTCCTTTAACTTTATTATTTCCAAGCAAGTTACAATAATAGGGGATATTTCGATTTTTTATATTGTCACGGTAGTGGTGACGAGTATTAGAAAGGTTTGAGTAAGAATAATTAATTGATTAGAATGTACAACTATTGTTAGGTTTTTTTAAATTATTTTTATTGTATTTTATTAATTAACTAGCCGAATGACCCGGGCAACGCCCGGGTTTTACCCGATTAAATGTTTATATTCAAATACTATTCGTTACAATTATAAATTGGCGCCATGGATGTCACTCTTGTGAAACGTCCCGCTCCAAACTTTGTGTCTGAAAAGCGATATTTTTATAAAGAGATGATCTGGCTTTGTGTCTTCTGCTCGAATGAATGTTTTTCTGTTAGCATTTTGTTCCTGCATACTAAAAATGAACTGGCTTCACCCGTGGTCTCTGCTTTTTAGAATTTTTCCGGATATAATTTTGTATCTGATAATCAAATATGATACAGCAATATTGTCATAATCATTTTCTGACTAAAAACAACTATTTTTGCCCAGAACCTGTCAATTTCAATTTTTCTTGGCTAAAAATGCGACAAATATCTCTTCCATATTTTTTTCTATGTCCTGTTAAAACACGTTTTACATGTACATTAGGTCAGCTGATATTACCTCCCATCTTCACCGCTAGAGGCGCTGCTTGCGAACGAAAGAGCAAATTTGCAACTCAAATTTGCAAATAACTCGAAGAATATTCGGGATAGAGACCTGAAATATTCAATATAAGTTTTTCCAGATTCTACTATACATACTGCTAAAATTTCAGTCATATTAGTTACGTATATTACGTAAAAGCATTCCATTCACAAAAGCAAACGATGACAGAATTGATGACTCTGATACTTGTATATTTTAATAATAATAATATAAATGAGTTTTAAAAATTGTAAAAAAAAATGCATCGGCCGGGAATCGAACCCGGGCCGCCCGCGTGGCAGGCGAGCATTCTCGCCACAGAACCACCGATGCTTATAAGAAATGGCCATATTTGGGTATTTATTCCATTCACAAAAGCAAACGGTGACAGAATTGATTGATTGTTGATTATGACTCTGATACATGCATATTTTAATTATAATTCATATTCATAGAATTTTATTGTTACTTATCATCTTTCTTTTTGTTGTTTTTTCTTTCCTTTTTTTTGTGTTAATATAGTCTCTTTTTTCTTTTATGTTATAAATACAACTAAATCGCATTAAATCTTAGTGTAATTCTTTTTTGTTGTTTGAAATAAATCGAATTGAATCGAAGTGAGACAGCTCGTTCTTTCTAGAAGAAAGTTCAAAGAAAACGTGCTAACAACTATTTTATAATTTAATTTACAAGTAATAATGTACAAGCATGGTAAGGGGTGATGACTATGCAAATATTTATTATGATAAACTGACAACAGAGTATATAAAATAATTATTCTGTGGAAATATTAACCAAATAAATAATAAAATTTTGGAAAAATAAACAAGATATTAGATAATAAAAGGCATATATTGGATTTAATAAAATATTTATTTTGCCAATATTTCGGCTGGCCGAACGCCAACCTTTATCGAGGCATTACAAAAATGTATACAAAAATGTAATGCCTCGATAAAGGTTGGCGTTCGGCCAGCCGAAATATTGGCAAAATAAATATTTTATTAAATCCAATATATGCCTTTTATTATCTAATGAATTAAGTATGGATTGCTCTATTTTAAGAACAAGATATATCTGAACTATAATGAACATTTTTCATCCTATCAAAAATTTTTTTAAAAAATATTTTAAAGGAGAATAAACATTTGAGAATTCGAAGTTTTTCAAAATTTTAAAATTACATATATTATGTGGCTATAGCAAATTTCACACAGAGGTTTCGACAGTTACGGCGTTATAGATGCTAAAGATGAAAATGAAGAAACCTGGGTAAAAAATGTTAAAAATTGGACCATCATATTTTTCGAAGATTAATTCGATAAAAAAAAAAAGAGAAATGATTTTATATTGATTTTTTATATTCCATTTTAAAAAACGAATATAATGAATATATAAAAGCATAGGACGCCTATCCGGTCAAAATAAACGCCAAAACTAGACACTATATATATATTGACTTTTATATATATATTTGGCCTAGCCACTTTGCCAGCTAAACACCTCTTTGACAGATTGTGAAGACTCCATTAGATCCCGTGTGAATCTTATAGAATAAATTCCGCCCTAGGCTGAAAAGGGCCATTAGCCTGAAACCATGGTCTCTAGGTGGACACTTCTCAGTTTGCCAAAGCTGGTGTTGTGGTTTTATTATCGACCCGAGGCCGCTAGTTTGCGGCGATGGTCAATAGATGACGTCTAATTTTGACGTTTATTTTTTACGGGAGAGGCGCCCTATGCTTTTTTTAGATCAATTTCCTACCGGCATGAATTCCAAATATAATTAATATTGTCGCGGAGATAAATAAAGCAAGGGCAAATTTGAGAATAATTAATTTATTATAAAGGGTATTTACCTTTTAATTCTCCAATAAAATTATATACAAGAGGTATTTATAGGGAGAGAAAGAGAGTAAAATCATATAAAAACTTATCCCAAGGTAAGAACAATAATGACAAGAGTGTTCAGCCACCGTCCCGTTTTCCCTATTTACCGATAAGATTCCGAGAACCCCTCACACCTGTGGTCGTCCCCCCCGGAGTCTAGTGATAATTGACAGGTGTCCCATGGAGCTTTCTGTGACCGGGGTTGTAGAGCTACTTGACAATATTTATTAAACTAAATATTTCAAATTGGAGGAGAAATCTATAAACCAGTTCTAAGTTTTACAATCCCAAAAATAAATTTTCCGGTTGTGTCGCCATAAAAGAGGTAGAAGTCTATCAGCCTAAGCTTATCACTGCGCCCTCTCTTAAGTCAGTGAGCCGCCATCTTAGTTGCAGGGAACGGACGGGAGTTATGCAACACATGAGATATACAGAAATATCCCATTTTTAAACATCCAATGTCTAACCCTTCCCAGAAATAATGCTTAAAATATCAGCGTGTAGCTTATGTATTTATAACTCACTATACTCCATCATTAATCTCCACCTTTGACAATCAACTCTGATGCTGGCAAAACTATTACGGGTTATCACACAAAATGGAATATACTAGAGCCTACAGTAAATGCAACTTGATACACAGCGTACACTCAAGAGTACAACAACAAAAGGAAGTAAGTAAAACTCGTGATTGGTAAAATAAAACAAAACAGTACTTATCTTTATTGTAGCGTTGGTAGGGATCGGACTTGGGTCACACCGGGATGCGAAGAGATCCCCAGACACGGAAAAATTACGTAGAAAAACACTTTAAGCGTCTCCACCCTTAGTCCCCTCTTATATACAGACATGGCCACATTCGTCCAATGAGAAGGCGTGAGAGATTGGTTCACTAACAAACGAAGACATCATTCTTCCCGCTAAAAACTGATCAGAAAAAAAAAAAAAACTGAAAATGTTTGTCAATATAATTTGACAATGCCACCATTGCTAATCAACTTTGATTTTTTAAAAATGTATTAATCAACCAGGCGCGATATTGAAATATTTGCGCCTAATGCAGTGTAAACAAAACAAACAAATTAGAACTTAGAATTAAATATTTTTAAATTTACATGTATTATTCGACAGAGTTCATAAAATTTATATAGACAAAGTGGCTGAGTTGAAAGAGTTAAATCATTTATTCGATGTATCACTTCTGTTAAGTTCGGACAGGCATAGATAAGGTGAAGAGCAGTTTGTTCAGTTTCTCCGCAGGAAAAATTTGGTGTTTCTGTAGACCTCTTTTATGTAAGTATTTCTGGCCGTGTGATGTGACAAATTATTAATCAACTCTGATTAAAAAAAAGTTTGACCAAAGTGTGTTATTAAACATATTTTATGCGCTAAGGTAAGCGCAGACGTACGACGCAATTACGCAACGCTGCGGGAAACACGCGACGTCGTGTCATCGATTCAGCCACAGCAGTTTCCTATATTCTGCGCATGCGCCAAACTACCTCTACATTGCGGCTATTTATTCGTCTGCTCTCGTTCTGTGAGCATCTTTCCCAATTTTTTTTTTTTTTTAATTTCGACTTTTTTTTTTTGGGTGGTGCTGGCCTTTTTTTTTTTTTTAGTTATTTGCTCCACCTCTCTAATATTCGATTATTATTTACTTACTTTTTTTTTTTAGAAGTTACTATGCAACTATGCTAACATATTTACATATTTTTTATAAAAATATCAAAAAACCTTATGCAATAGGTTTCTTTTTATGTGAGCAATAGTTATCTAGAAAAATTCGAAAAAAAACAATAAAATTTTGGTTAAAGAGTTTCTTTTATTTAAATAAATAAAATAAACTGTTACCTGAATTTTATTCTTTTTTTTTCCAAATAATTTTATTTATTACAAAAGCTCGCTGTGTTTTTGTAATAAATATACTTATGGCCTAAGGTTTTTTGATATTTTTATAAATATAGAACGCAAAAAAAATCTTAAATCGGAATATTTACATATCTTTAAATTATAATTTTTTAAATTTTTTTTTCGTTACACACTATTTACATTTTTTTTAGTTTAATTACAGAATATTTATTTAAAAAGCTAATATGTAATATATATATATATATTGAGGGGAAAAAAAGAGCAGTCACAAAATAATTTATTTTATTATTATTATTATTATTTTACAACATCAAAAAGCTTTATTAAGACCTTTTAGTCTTATACAGATTCTCCAAGCAGAAATGTAGGATACATGTAGGCATAACAGTAATAGTACCTTAATGATATTTATATACAGGAATAATTATATAAAGACAATCAAGCTAATAGATTAGTCTGGGTAAATTGAAGAAAAAAAAAGGGGGGGGGACAATTTTATTTGAAGAACAAAACTATAGTTAAAAAGATTTTTGTAAAGTACCTGTTCGTGTTCGTTTAAAAAAAAATAAAGGGTGATCGACTGAAAGGAAAAACAATGGGGGAAATAAATGCACAGAAACACAGTATAACAAAAGGATTTATTTCAAAGATTAAAAACAAAAGGGATAAAAACTATTATACTTATATAAAGAATTAATGGTAAAAAAACAAGAAAAAAGGTTAAGCTAAATTATACTTATATCTATAGAATTATGTATAAAAAACAATAAACAGGGTTAAGCAAAAGAGAAAGTAAAAAATTAACTAATCTCAGGGAAGGGAGATAAAAATAAATGGCGGGGGGGTGTCGACACAGTACCTCGTGGCAGCACCGTCGCTGGCTTGGCTTGTCTTGTGCGATGTCCAATTGTCGCGACTCGTTGGTTGTCTAAGACGTCCTTTTCCGTCCTCAAGTTGCTGCTTGAGGGATCCTCCAAGATGTCTTTCCGTCCACGAGACTCTGCTTGTGGGATATGTCTTCTTAGACTTCTTTCCGTCCACGAGACTCTGCTTGTGGGATATGTCTTCTTTGGCGCGTCTGCCCCAAGGCAAGGGAACTCAACTGTCCGCCAGATCCGCTGCTAACAAGGGAATCCTGCCAACTGACCAAAAAAAGAATGTAACATGACGCTCCGTCGTCTCCGCCCACGCCGACCTTTGCCCTCGGTCGGTCCAAGCTGGGGCTATCTATAGATATAGATGTCTTGCTCGTTGTCTCCCTTCACCTAAGACCTTCTTTCTATGTACAAAGTAAAAGAACGGTAAAATAGTTTTAACATTCTCCCACATAATTTTGCTCTGAAAGAAGTCAAAATTAAGTATAAGACAAAAGAGCATATATATACACAATACACACAAGAGTAGATATGCCTATTACATTACATAAAATACACATAAAATAATACACATATTACACTTTTTTTTCTACAGGTACTTTCACTAGTCCTTCGAGTCATACCTTGCAGGCTTTCTGATTACCCTACCATATCTACTTCTAGAGTCCCTGGATTCAATATTGGGCCTATTTCCTAAAAATGCATCAGATTGGGGTTCGGTATTTGAATTGTCCATTAGAATCGTCTTAACATTCGAGGATATTTCAAGAGGGTGTAAGCGTTGTAGAGCCCTGATCAAGGTTCCTGTGGATGTTTTAACATGGGCCACTCTCACTATTCCATCTTTTCCTGGTATGAGATTTACTATTCGCCCTTTAGACCAAAACATTCTTTTAAGATTTTCTTGCCCGATCAGTACAACGTCTCCTACTTTCAACTGTCTTCTATCAATATTTTCGGATTTCTGAATCAGCGCGCCTAAATATTCCTTTAAGAATCTCTGCTTCAATTCTCTCTTCAGTTGACCTAACTCTCTGTATCTAGTATGCAACATTTCTGGCTTTAAATTTTCAAATTCCGGAAAGCTAGACTCTGGACCATTTTGTAAAAACTCATTAGGAGTTAACGGTTTTAGATCATTGTCGTCTTCAGAGACATAAGTGAGGGGTCGATTATTAATGATAGATTCGATTTCACAAAGGGCAGTCTGCAGTTGTACATATTTCAGCTTCCTGTGACCTAGCATCTTTATCAACATTTCCTTTATTGTCCTAACCATTCTTTCCCAAAATCCTCCCCACCAAGGAGCAGAAGGAGGGATAAAAATCCATTGTATCCTTTCAATTGAGGTTTCCCTTTCAATTCTAGTCCAATCCAATCTCTTGAATATTCTATTAAGTTTTGCGAAATTGGTGCCATTGTCGCTATATATTTTCTCGGGGCGCCCTCTCCGACAAATAAACCTATGGAGGGCCATCATGAAGACTCCTGTCTCTAAACTCTTCACCAACTCCAGATGAATAGCGCGATAGACGGCGCAAGTAAAGGCGGCTACCCACACTTTCCCACCTTCTTTCAAATGAAGAGGGCCTAATAAATCAACTCCTGTAACTTGGAAGGGTTTGCCCAGTCCAATTCTGTTTTCTGGCAAAGCTGCCATTGGTCTTTGCAGAGACTTTTCTTTAAGTCTCTTGCAAGCAATGCACTTACTGATAATTTTCTTTATCGTTTTCCTTCCCCTGATTATCCAAAATTTCTCTCTCAGCTTTGATAAAATGAATTGCACCCCTACATGTCCATTCTTCAGGTGCACTTCCCATATAAGTTGCTCTACGAAGGGATGGTCGCCTGGTAAAATGATAGGAGTTTTAAATTCTTCTGGGACCTGTCCGTGTAAAAGTTTGCTTTCTACACACCAAAGTCCGTCAGTGTTTTTTAATATTTTAAAACTCTCGGTTGCATTCGATTTCTCTATGGAGACTTTCTCCTGAATCATTCGGATAAGCTTTTTTTCTGCCAAGTCTAATTCTGAAACTTTCAAAGGTCCTGTTTCAGTTGACTGTTTTTTAAGTTTCCCTAAAAATCTTAAAACATAGGACATTACCCTGATGTTGAGAGAGTAATTAGACCTCCTTGTCAGTATCCAGTCTTTATAATCGATGTTCAAATTAATGTTGGTTTTCATAATGTTTTCTTCAACATTTATTTCTTTTGGATCTATCGAGAACTCTGAATTGGGCCAGAATTCTTTAGGTTTTTTCAACCATTCGGGGCCCTCCCACCATCTGCTTTGCACAAACTGGCTTGGAGGGCAACCTCGAGACAGAAGATCGGCCGGGTTCAACTGACTAGGAACGAATCTCCAATCGTTCAAATTGGTAGTGGCCTGTATTTCTCTGACTCGGTTTCTCACGAAAACTCTCCACTCAATTTCTTTCTTTATCCAACTTAGCGCGGTAGTAGAGTCAGACCAAAGAGTTGTTTCACATTTTCTCTTCAAGGCAGCTTGGATTGCATTGGCTAGTCTAGCTCCTAGTACCATGGCCATTAATTCCAAGCGAGGGATCGTAATACTCTTCATAGGAGCTAATCTGACTTTGCTCCAAATCAAAGTTAGAGTATTTTCTCGTCCCGTTTCGCTCCTTAAATAGGCTACAGCTCCATAGCCTATTTGACTAGCGTCACAAAAGATATGAACTTCTGTAGGGAAAATGAGATCATTCCACATATATCTCGGTGTCTTTATTAACTCTATGAATTTTATTTGATCCAACCAGGTTCGAAATTCCTGGGCCATACTTTCGGGTAGAGGTGTATCCCAACCTAGTTTCAGTCCCCATGATCGCTGCAGTAACAACTTTGGTGGCAAGGATACTGGAGCGCAAAATCCAAGTGGATCAAATATCCGCTGAACCATGGACAGTACCAGCCTTTTCGTTAATTTGGGTTGAAGACTCAAATTGTCAGGGAGTTCGCATTGTAATGAATCTTCCATTTTATTCCAGACAACACCCAATATTTTTGTACAAGTCCCCTTTTCAGGGTTTTCCTCTAGAGAATATTCCCACTCTCGTAAGTCCATTTTAGCCCTGTCCATAATTTCAATTGCGGCCTTTTGAAATTCCTGCACTTCCTGCTTTGTTTCCAGCGAGGTAATACAATTGTCCATGTAGAAGGATTGAGCTAAAATCTTTGCCCATTGAACAAGTGGGCCTCTTATTGATTGAAGATGGTATTCTATTACGGCGTTCAGCACAAAAGGACTACAGTTTAAGCCAAATACAAGTCTCTTATGCCTGTAAGCTATTAGTTCTCTATCGCTCTCCTTTTCCCACCAAAGGAATCTAAGATAGTTCCGTTCAGATTCTTCAATCGCCACCATCTGGAATGCTTTTCTTATATCTGCCGTGACTCCAAATTTATTTTCCCGAAATCTTATCATCATTTCAGGGATTCTTTCCAATAAATTCGGTCCCTTTTCTAAACATTGATTCAAAGATAGTCCATTATGACCTAGACAAGAAGCATCGAAAACCGGACGTATGGGCGTCGTTTTAGATTCCATCTTGTACACAGGGCGGTGAGGTAAATAGTAGCCTCTTCTCTCGAGAGGATTTTCCTCGACTCTTTCAATGAGTCCTTCAGTCAGCCAGTCTCTAAAAATCTGACTATATTCGGTCAACTTATTCTGTGAGGTCATTTTCTTAGTGCTTATATCTAACCTTTTTATCGCTATGTCAAGATTGCTGGGGATTGACTCCTTTTCTACCTTCCAAGGTAGACCTACAGAATATCTCTGATCACTTTGTCTTTGAATTTTTGTTATAAACTTTTCTTTTATTTCCTGGTATCTGGTCTCTTTGGAGCAAGTTTCAACAGGATCCCTAATGCCTAGTACTTCTAGATCCCACAAATCCTTTAAATCGCATCGCGTTGTTAGCAGATTCAAAGTCTGCTGCACATTGTCATTGCTATCAATAATTGGCGAATTGCCCATTAGTGTCCAACCTAATTTCGTTTCCACCGCAGTTAAATCTGCTTCAACTTGAACTATTTTTCCTGTCAAAATCATACCTAGATAGTTAGCGCCAATCAATATGTCAATCTCTTGTCCTTTAAAATTGTCCTGAGACAATATTATGCCCTTAATCTTCAATTTTTCTAACCAGTCTCCTTTTGGCAAAGGTGGTATGGCGTCGCAAATTTTACGTTGATCCAGCGCCTCAATATGGATCACATCTCTTTTATTACCTAAATTCTCTAATTCTAACATAAATTTACCGTGCTTTTCTTCACCAATCTTATTACCTCCAAAAAGACTTTTAGCTATGGTTATTTCGCCTTTTCTTTCTATTCCTACACTCCAGACTAACGACTGTTTGATATACGAAAACTGACTTCCACTGTCGAGGAGAATTCTAACCCTTCTAGAGGCATTTGGGCCTCTTAACAGTGCTACCGTGGTCATCAGCAAGACCTGACCTGTGCAGGCTTGACTAGAAAGCGATGCAATGGGTTCAGTTGCATTTTCCTTTTGATTTTCTCTTCCTGGTTTCGTTAACCGGTTAGAAGAATTTCCTTCACATAAAACTTCCAAGTGGTTTCTCCCACAGTTTTTGCACTCCAATTGTTCTCGGCACTGACTCTGTATGTGTCCCTTTCTTAAGCATTTGAAACATAGATGGGCACTACGTATTTTATCATTTCTCTCTCCCGGAGACATTTTCCTTATGGAGCGGCATTGATGACTCGCATGATTTGTTCTTTCACAAAAGAAGCATTTTATATTAGTTCGCCCTCCGAACAGACTAGACACAGTGGCGGGTCTGAAATTGTTCCTTGTTCTGGTCCCATCATTGTAAGACCTTTTATAGGGTTCCTCCTGCTTAAAGCCTTTTTCCACAAATTTCAGCCGTTGAGCACTCCTTACTTCGGCTTTTAGAAAGTCCAATAATAACCTTAGCCTTTCTTGAGCTCCTCCAACCCCTTTATCTGACTCTTCCCGTTTTGCTAACTCCATACCATAACCCGAAGAAGGATGCCTGTGCCATATTTTCAAAATATCCGAAGGTAATGAAGACTCGACAAGAGGGTATAAAAAAATACCCGACAACTGGGGATCAATGCCCAGTGTCTCTAACGACCGGAGGTGACTGCTCAGTTCGTCGTACAGACTGCTTAAATTTCTATTTTCTTTCTTTACATTAGATATAACCGAATTCAATAGACGTCTGACATACAGTTCTGTCAGTATATTCGGGTCACCGAATCGCTCCTGTAGGGCTTGTACTGCCAAAACATAGTTGGCGCCTGTAACGGGATAGCTTGCTACAACACGATAGGCTTCTGAATTTGGTACAATTGCTTGACGCAAATATAAAAACCGGTCGCTATCGGATAAATTCTTATTTTCGTGAATTTTCGAAAACTGCGCCCACCAAGGCAACCAACCTTCCAGAGAGCCGTCATAGCTTTTTAGGGCTAACTCTGGTAATTTCACATTTATTACAGTGTCCTCGCTAGCAATCGGGATTGTTTCTTCTTTATCGGGATTCCGTAATACACTGACTTTCTGTTGAATATCAAACTTTTCCTCTTCATATTTATCGCATTCTTGCCATTCCCTATCAATACTTTCCTCTGTAATCCCTTCTTTCACTGCCAATAAAGCCTGATATTTTTCGTTTAGATCTACAAGTTTCGTGTAATAAGACTCTAGTCTATTAAACTTAGAATAAATATCATTCCTATCAATTTGAGACTTTTCAAATTCTCCATTTATTTCATTAATAATTCTAGTGAAAGTACCTCTTATGGCTTTTCTGCGCTTTTTAATTGCATCCATTTCCTCCATATTTCCTTTAAATCGATCACGTCCGGCTCACCAAAATGTTCGTGTTCGTTTAAAAAAAAAAAAAGGGTGATCGACTGAAAGGAAAAACAATGGGGGAAATAAATGCACAGAAACACAGTATAACAAAAGGATTTATTTCAAAGATTAAAAACAAAAGGGATAAAAACTATTATACTTATATAAAGAATTAATGGTAAAAAAACAAGAAAAAAGGTTAAGCTAAATTATACTTATATCTATAGAATTATGTATAAAAAACAATAAACAGGGTTAAGCAAAAGAGAAAGTAAAAAATTAACTAATCTCAGGGAAGGGAGATAAAAATAAATGGCGGGGGGGTGTCGACACAGTACCTCGTGGCAGCACCGTCGCTGGCTTGGCTTGTCTTGTGCGATGTCCAATTGTCGCGACTCGTTGGTTGTCTAAGACGTCCTTTTCCGTCCTCAAGTTGCTGCTTGAGGGATCCTCCAAGATGTCTTTCCGTCCACGAGACTCTGCTTGTGGGATATGTCTTCTTAGACTTCTTTCCGTCCACGAGACTCTGCTTGTGGGATATGTCTTCTTTGGCGCGTCTGCCCCAAGGCAAGGGAACTCAACTGTCCGCCAGATCCGCTGCTAACAAGGGAATCCTGCCAACTGACCAAAAAAAGAATGTAACATGACGCTCCGTCGTCTCCGCCCACGCCGACCTTTGCCCTCGGTCGGTCCAAGCTGGGGCTATCTATAGATATAGATGTCTTGCTCGTTGTCTCCCTTCACCTAAGACCTTCTTTCTATGTACAAAGTAAAAGAACGGTAAAATAGTTTTAACAGTACCCAAAAAGAGCAGACAATATATGAATATATAATCTATATGAGAGAAAAAATAATAAGCATATATTAAGAGAATATATAAAATATATTGAACATATACTGTAAAGACAATATTCCACAAAAATGGAATACAGTCGAACTTGGATAATTCGAACCCCAAGGGACCATAAAAAAATTCGAATTATCCAAAAATTCGAATTAAAAACGTAAATTCTATTTATAGGAAATTCTAGGGACCAAGATAAATATTCGAATTAAAGAGGTTTTCGAATTAAAGAAGTTCGAAATATCCAAGTTCTACTGTATTTACAAATTTCAGCATTTAAGAAGAGAAATCTACGAGAGTTTATTTATTTCTCTCAACACACAAAACGCGATATCCCGGCTAGGGATAATTGCGTCGATTTACATTTCTTAAAAACAGAAACAGTTATAAACATATTATACAAGAAAAATTAATTCAAAATAAAAAAGTGAAACAATAATATATATTAGGAACCTGAACCTTTCAGGTTAGAAAGATAATCATAAATATATTTACAAAAATAGTTGAATCTATGATAATTCTCTCTGCTATTTACAAATTGATATAGATCTACAACATTATTTATTGTCTGTTGTCTAGCGGTAAAGAAGAGTGGGCATTCCAGCAGTAGGTGTCTCGAGTCCTAGAATTCGTTGCCACAATGACAGCTAGAGTCTTCAACCGCTCCAATTTTTGATAAAAATCCCTTAAAATTTCCATGGTTCGTTGTAAACTGGGTTAATCTACGAAGGTCAATATAAGCCGCTAGCAGACTGAACGTTACGTTCGATATCTGAAGGAGAAAACGATGAAAGAAAGAACCAATGCCCTTACTGAGTGGTTGTCGATCGCAATTTCTTTCTCCTAGTTTTTTTCAGACTCTTTATTTCATTTTCGCGGGTTTTTCTTTTGCCTCTTAAAATTAATATATTTTGGCTCCTAATATCGACACCCAGCTTTATATAGGACGTTGTTACCTCGGCAACATAAACATCAGATATGGCGGACAAATATGTTGCATCTTAACGCATAAAAAATGGAATATAATTATTAGATAAAAAAAAGTCGGTATAACTTCGTTTTTACGAGTCCTTATTTCTAAATTTCCTCGAGTAAGCGATTGTTGTTGTCGTGTCCAATGAATAGCCTCAGATGTCTCCATACATCTCTATCACAGCAATGTCCTCTATCTTGGGTGTGTAAAGCTGCTGTTCTGGGTCCATGTGTATTTTCTGTTGTTGTAGTTGTGTCCAATGAAGAGCCTCAGATGTCTCCATGCTTCTCTATCACAGCATTCGCAATGTTCTCTATCTTAGGTGTGTAAAGCTGCTGTTCTGGGTCTATGTCAGTTTTCTGTTGTTGTTGTCGTGTCCAATAAAGAGCCTCAGATGTCTCCATACATCTCTATCACAGCAGTCGCAATGTCCTCTATCTTGGGTGTGTAAAGCTGCTGTTCTGGATCCATGTCAATTTTCTTTTGTTGTTGCCATGTCTAATGAAGAGCCTCGATGTCTCTATGCATCTCTATCACAGCAGCAGCAATGTTCACTATCTTGAGTGTGTAAAGCTGCTGTTCTGGGTCCATGTGTATTTTCTGTTGTTGTAGTTGTGTCCAATGAAGAGCCTCAGATGTCTCCATGCTTCTCTATCACAGCATTCGCAATGTTCACTATCTTGAGTGTGAAAAGCTGCTGTTCTGGGTCCATGTCAATTTTCTGTTGTTGTTGTCGTGTCCAATGAAGAGCCTCAGATGTCCAATGCATCTCTATCACAGCAGCAGCAATGTCCACTATCTGCTCTTCATTGGAAAATGGGTGCCGTTGCCACGTTAGTCACCTTGGACCAGAATTTGGTCAAATATTCCAAGAGTCCAGGGGGCACTGGTGTGGTCGGACTTCTCCCTCCCAGTAAACGATTGTTTATCCGTACTGGGAACTACATCCAAATAAACCGCCGAGTTAATGATTAACTCTACTACGAATATTATCAATTATATTTGTCTTCACAAATTTTTATTCATCATGTATGTTATTCATCTAGATCTTTACACGCACTCAGATAACATCTTGAACAAATTAAATAGAAAAATGGATATTAATATTTTTTTCAATGCAAAATAAATATATAAATAAATATATAATAAAATATATGCAAAGTCTCAAAAAAGTAAATATAAATATTTGTATTTTAAAACTAGGATAAAATTAAATACCATTTTAGGCTTTATTTAGACAACATCTTCTTTCTTATCTCCACTCAATCATATTGTCGCGGAGATAAATAAAGCATGGGCAAGTTTGGGGATAATTAATTTATTATAAGGGGTATTTATAGGGAGAGAGAGAGAAAGTACAACTTACCCTCAGTTAAAACTAATCCTGACTGAACGGCGTTAGCCACCGTCCCGTTTTCCTTATTTACAGATCAGCTTCCCAGAAGCCCTCACACCTGTGGTCCCCCCCCCCCCCCCCCCCGGGGTCCAGGGATGATTGACAGTTGTCCCATCTGGATGGAGCTACTTGACATCACTCCCTCTTTAGAAAAAAACAGCGACCCGCTGATTAGCTTGTCTCAGCCCTTGTTCTGGAAGGAAATCTATCACGGCCTGTGTTCCCTAGCAGAATGGAATGTTGTTCTTCAGGGTCCAGGTAGGGCTTCATCCGAATGACATGAACGATATCCTTGGATTTCCGTGATCGGGGAGACGGGACCACGGGCTCTACTTCATACGTAACTTCTGAAAGCTTCTTGGTCACCTTGTAGGGACCGAAGTATCTCTTCAGTAGCTTTTCTGAGAGCCCTACTTTTCGGATGGGAGTAAAAACCCACACAAGATCATCCTTCTGGTAATAGACTGGAGTATGTTTCTGGTCGTAAAGTCTACGGTCTTTCGCCTGTGATTGTAGAAGGCGTGATCGGGAGAGTTGACGCGCTTCCTCAGCTCTGGTCACAAGTTCCCCAACGTAGTCGTCAGAGATCTCATCTGGTAGGTAGGGTAGTACGGCATCGATGTAGGTCTCGGCCTCGCGGGCGTGGACAAGAAAGAACGGAGTGTAGCCGGTCGCCTCCTGTTTAGCAGTGTTGTAAGCAAAAGTCACGTAGGGTAAAACTTGGTCCCAGTCCTTCTGCTCGACACCTGTGTACATGGACAACATGTCTCCCAGAGTTTTGTTGAACCTTTCAGTCAGGCCGTTGGTCTGGGGATGGTAGGCCGTTGTAAATCTGTGCACAATTCCGCACAGAGCATTGATCTCTTTTATTACTTGAGAAGTGAAATTTCTTCCGCGATCTGTTATCATTTCTCTAGGAGCTCCATGCTTCAAGATAACATCTTCAACCAGGAACTTAGCTGTTTCGATTGCTCCTCCGTCTGGGATCGCTTTCGTTATGGCATACCTTGTCATATAATCGGTGCACACAATGATCCAACGGTTTCCATCTTTAGAAACTGGAAATCTTCCAAGGAGATCGACCCCGACCTTATAGAATGGTTTTTCTACGGGCGGTATGGATACAAGTTGTCCAGCCGGACGTCGAGGTAATTTCTTCCTTCGTTGACACTCCCGACAATGGCTTACATATTGGCGAACAGTTCTATAAAGGCCAGGCCAATAGAATCGTTTCTTGACTTTGTCATACGTTCGGGCGATACCCAAATGCCCAGCTGTAGGAGCATCATGTAAATCTGCCATAACTTCCGATCTTAAGTGCTCAGGGATCATCATAAGCCAGGGTCTTCCAGTTGTGCTATAGTTTTTCTTGTATAAGATGCCGTCGATAATGCTGAATTCCTTTCTGGTGTAGCCCGAGTTTAAATTATCGATTATTTTAGCTAAATCCGGGTCTTTAGTCTGCTCTATATCGACGTTGGTTAGTGACATCACAGCACTTGGTGGATCGTTCTAAAGCGGGCTCCTTGACAGACAATCGGCATCCTTATGTTTGCGTCCGCTCTTGTAGATAACGGTCACGTCAAATTCTTGCAACTTCAGCGCCCATCTTGCCAAACGGCCAGAAGGATCTTTCTGCCCTACCAACCAACATAGAGAATGATGGTCAGTGACAACCGTGAATGGTCGACCAAACAAATATGGGCGGAATTTGCAAATAGACCAGACTACAGCAAGGCATTCTTTTTCCGTTGTAGAATAGTTATGTTCAGCCTTTGTCAAGCTTCTAGATCAGTGATTCTCAACCACTGTGCCGCGGTAATTTTGTGTGCCGCGAAATTCTAAAAATGTGCCGCCGAATTTTAGTCATATGATTATGTTCACATTTGTATTGGTTTTTCTTTTTTTCTTTTTCATTTTTTTACTTTTTAAAATAACGAAATTAGCAAATTGAATGTTAGAGATGTATATTACTTATATTTTGCATAGAAATATTGATACATAATTTGAATTTTCTTGCATTCAAGTTAGCAAAAGTGTGCCGCGAAATTCTAAAATTGTGCCGCCAAATTTTCAAATCTTTAAAATAGTGCCGCAACAAAAAAAGGTTGAGAATCACTGTTCTAGATGCATAAGCTATAGGCCGCTCCTTTCCACCTTGTATTTGTAGAAGAACAGCTCCAATACCATGTCCGCGTGCATCCGTGTGTAGATGGGTATCAGCGGATTCATCAAAGTGTCCTAAGACAGGCTCTGAAATTAGAGCTATTTCAAGGACTTCAAACGCTTTCTCTTGAGCTGCATCCCAATAAAATTGTTTTTCAGTCTTCAGTAGGTCATGCAAAGATCTAGCTTTGTCGGCAAAGTTCTCAATAAATCTTCGGTAATAGGAACATAATCCAAGAAAGCTCCTCAGTTCAGAGATATTCCTTGGCCTCGGAAATTTAGAGACGGCTTCAACTTTATCTGGATCTGGATGAATTCCATTGGCGTCAACAAGGTGTCCCAAAATCTTTATCCTCCTTGATCCAAAAAGACACTTTTTGTGGTTCAAGCTTAGTCCAGCTTTCTGGATGCAGCTTAATACAAGTTGGAGACGACGTAGATGTTCCTCAAAGGTAGGTGCGTAAACTACGATGTCGTCCAGGTAGCAAAGGCACATGTTCCATTTAAGACTGCCCAGAACACTATCTATCATCCTTTCAAACGTTGCTGGAGCGTTACAAAGACCGAAAGGCATTACTTGGAATTCATACAACCCATCTGGAGTGATGAAAGCAGTTTTCTCCCTGTCTTTTTCGTCCACTTCAATCTGCCAATACCCGGACCGAAGATCCATCGTGGAGAAGTAACTAGAGCCGGCTAAACTATCCAAGGCATCGTCAATGCGTGGCAGCGGGTAAACATCTTTTTTTGTTATCTTATTTAATCGACGGTAATCTACGCAGAATCTCCAGGTCCCGTCTTTCTTTCGAACTAGAATAACTGGAGATGACCAAGGACTTTCAGAGGGCTTCACGATGTGATTTTCAATCATCTTGTTCACTTCATCTTGAATTAGTCGTCGTTCACTTGGTGCTACTCTATAGGGCCTCTGTTTGATAGGAGAGTGGTCTCCTGTGTTTATCTTGTGCTTCACAGTACTGGTGGGCTTAATAGGAGTACTCCCAAAGTCAAATATGTCGATAAACTCATCAAGGCATGAAACAAGCTGTACCTTTGAATTTCAGACAGCCCTGGATCTAGAGTAAGGTTTATCTTCTGTGACCATTCACGTGACTTTAGCTGCGTTTCTTGTAACTTATCGCTGGATTCAATAAGACTGCAGATATCCCCATTCTCATAACTTTCCATGGTGCACATATTCATTCCTGATGGAATCAGTTGCGGCCATGACGCTCCATTCGCCACCCAAATGCTACCTCGGCCGTGTCGAAATGTAACCAATGAGTTTGGTATAAGAACTTCCTTTCTTAATAATAAGTCCTTAGAAGTTGAGACTAAAACATCTCTAACACCACATATTTCTTCGTTTATCACACTGATCTTCTTTATTGATTTAGGCGGGATGACAAAGTCTTCGGAAGCAAATAATCTCTGGTTTTCCTCCTCTCGAGATTCCAGGACGGAGGTTTCCCCGAGATGGAGTTCATTTCTGCCACAATCAATGACGGCCTCGGTGGCCTTGAAGAAGTCCCATCCAAATATGATATCATGGCTGCATTCCACCATAACAACGAATCCAAATGAGATATTCAGACCATTAACTTCTATGTTCAGGACACATTTTCCTAGGGTCTCTATTAAATTTTTGTTTGCGGCTTTAAGAATGGGACCTGGTTCTTTGAAGAGAGGTGTCTTTAGTTCGCGTCGAAATTTGTCTGAAATAACAGAAAAGTCGGCTCCTGAATCCACCAATGCTTTAATTTTGCGTCCATTCATTTCGACCATAACGAAATTTTCTTTTAATTTAGCGGCGATATACCCTGGAGGATTTTCCTCAATGGCGACCTCACCCCCGTTAGAAGCCGCTCCACTTAGTTTTTCACATTCTGAGGCTTGGGAGAACGGCTGAAACGACGGGTTGGCGACTGGGATTGTCTTCGGGCTGGCGACCTTGCGCGGCTTGGATGTGGGGAAGAGCTCCGGTAGAAGTACGTCGAGGTTTGGGGCGTTACATAGTCGTCGTCGGCGTCATATCTCGGGGGTCGACTCGAAAATCCAACATTTCTTCCTTCTCCGCCATTCCTTGTCCTGGCTTCAGCGAAGACCTGCCGTCGTTCCCTACAATAACGGACGACATGTCCGGGTCGTCCGCAGTGGAAGCAGATAGGTTTGTCGTCGTAGGTTCTCCAATGTTCCGTCTTCCTGGGTTGGGTTGGTCGGTCGATATTATAATAGGGCGTTCGTGGTTGTTAGCGTTGACTTGTGGTCTGGTAGGTTGTAGAGCACGGCTGACCTCTTCCCTCACAGTCTGTTCCAGGGCGTTCACCTCTCGGAGAGGATTGATCACTTTAGGTGCTGAGAAAACCTTTTGTATCTCTTCTCTAACGATGCGGCGAATTAAGCCGGCCAAGTCGTCTGAGTCGTCAACACACGAAATGGGCATTACGTTTGACAACCTGGCGAATTTCGTACGGCCGATCCGGCGCTGCTTGACGGTTGTCAGATGACGGCAGAACTTCAGGATCTCATCTACCGTCTGTATGTCTTTCGCCACCAATACCTGGTATGTGTCCTCCGAAATTCCCTTTATAATGTGAGCAACTATCTCACCTTCTTCCATGCGAGGGTTCACCTGGTGGCAGAGACTAAGAATCTCCTGGATGTATGACTCGCTGGATTCTTCGGCCTTCTGTGCTCTTGATTTCAGAACTTCCTCGGCGCGTCGAGCAGAATCCTCCTGCAGTCCGAACACACCGCGGAATGCGTCTTCAAAGCTTCTACACGAGTTGAGTGATTCTTCGTTATTATCAAACCACCTTCCAGCAGTTCCGTTCAAGTAAAATACGACGTTGGCAAGCTTCATGGTCTCGTCCCATCTGTTGTACTTCGAAACTCTCTCGTACTCTTTCAACCACTGTCCAGGGTTTATATTTCCATCTCCAGAAAAGGTAGAAGGATCTCGTTGGCGTTGACAAGGGAGGTAGGATCCGTTAACAGTAGGTCTGTGGTCGTCTTCCATTTCTATTCGTTGTGGCAAAGGTTGAAGAATTGGTTCACGTCCCTGTAGACGTCGACTTCTTCGAAGTTCCGTCACGCTACCCAGCGTCTCCACCAAAATATGTCGCGGAGATAAATAAAGCAAGGGCAAGTTTGGGGATAATTAATTTATTATAAGGGGTATTTATAGGGAGAGAGAGAGAAAGTACAACTTACCCTTAGTTAAAACTAATCCTGACTGAACGGCGTTAGCCACCTTCCCGTTTTCCGTATTTACAGATCAGCTTCCCAGAAGCCCCCACACCTGTGGTCCCCCCCCCCCCCCCCCCCCCCGGGGTCCTGGGATGATTGACAGTTGTCCCATCTGGATGGAGCTACTTGACAATATTAAGGTATCAAGCTTGTAAAGCTTGTTCATGGTGTCTGCTGGGGATGAGTAAACTCATCAATGGATGAGTCAATACAGTCAATAATGCCTTATTCTTCTTTCTTATCTCCACACAATCATATTAAGGTATCAAGCTTGTAAAGCTTGTTCATGGTGTCTGCTGGGGATGAGTAAACTCATCAATGGATGAGTCAATACAGTCAATAATGCCTTATTCTTCTTTCTTATCTCCACTCAATCATATTAAGGTATCAAGCTTTCAAAGCTTGAGACTTTTGACTTGAGACTTTGATGTTGTCTGCCGGGGAAGAGTAGAGCTCATCAATGAATGAGTCAATACAGTCAATAATGTGTTTTGGGGTTGCAGGTTGAGAATTGTTTAGGCAAAATGAAGTTTCATAATATGGTGTTAGAAAAAAAGATGTTGCATTCAAAAATCCGCCCTTCAGTCATGCCTCATAGAAGACGTTTGAGTGATTCTACTCTGCCTTTCTGGTCCCAAGCCCGGATGAAAAAGGAGGAGGGGGAGCAGTAACAAGCTCACTAAAAAAAGTGGGCTCAGCTGCCCCGGCTGATAGTACCCTCTAAGGGCTCCTGATCCAGGGATACAGAATGAGCAGCGTTTGTACTCCATATTAGGAGCGGCTGCACCTGTTCCTCATGTCAGAGGCGGCCATTTCTTTTGGAGCTAAGTCGGCCTGCCATTGAGTAGTACTCCCAGTCTTAATGACGAAGGCAGACGCATTCTATTTCACCCAATCATGATGGTTGTCAAATCTCTTTTTCAAAAGTCTCAAGCTTTACAAGCTTGACATCCTAATATGATTGGGTGGAGATAAGAAAGAAGAAGAGTGATTCTAAACTTTGGCAAGAAATTGGAAGATTGGAGGCTGATCAATTCATCGCTGAATTAACACATTTTATTCTGTGAATCATTCTGTAATACCAAGAGACTGTTTCTTGAGAGATAAATATTCCGCAGAAGATTTATTTCAGGCCAACCGACAGTTACAACGTCGGCTGCTCAACACTACCAGACGACATTCAATATTCTCTCACTAGCCGAATGACCCGGGCAACGCCCGGGTGTTACCCGATTAAATGTTTTTATTCAAATACTATTCGTTACAATTATAAATTAGAGCCGTGGATGTACTCTTTTGAAATGTCCCGCTCCAAACTTTACATGTACATTAGGTCAGCTGGTATTACCCCCATTTTCACCGCTAGAGGCGCGAGCGAAGGAGCAAATTTGAAAATAACACGACGAATATTCGGGATAGAGACCTGAATTTTTCCAGATTCTACTTTATATACTGTTAAAATTTCAGTCGGATTAGTTACGCATTGTGGACGTGTATAGTTGACAAACATACATACATACATACACTGACTTTTATATATATACTAGCCGAATGACCCGGGCAACGCCCGTGTTTTACCCGACTGTAGATGTTACAACGGTGATCCTTAGGTCGCTGGTTCAAATCCGGCTCGAGGGAGCCGGCGACCACGTGACCTCCCTGTGCGCGCGCATCCGTGACAGAGGCCGATGAGGAAAGACGGTCGTGACTATATATAGGGATAATATAATATAATATATGTATGAGTACATTTTGTGTAGAAATAGGATTAGTTGATACAACCAGTTTAACCGCATAAGTTTATTTTTATTTATGAACTTATGCGGTTAAACTGGTTGTATAGCTTTATAATTATACGCCGCAGTCATTTATAAGGATTAGTTGACTTTATAAGGTGAACTTATTCATACAGTTTGTATCCCTTGATAGCTCAGTTGGCAGAGCGGAGGACTGTAGATGTTACAACGGTGATCCTTAGGTCGCTGGTTCAAATCCAGCTCGAGGGAGGTTTTTTTTTTTAATTTTTATTGGCTGCCGGCGAGCACGTGACCTCCCTGTGCGCGCGCATCCGTGACAGAGGCCGATGAGGAAAGACGGTCGTGACTATATATAGGGATAGGGATAATAATAATAATATAAATGAGTTTTAAAAATTGTAAAAAAAAAAATATTCATCGGCCGGGAATCGAACCCGGGCCGCCCGCGTGGCAGGCGAGCATTCTACCACTGAACCACCGATGCTTATAAGAAATGGCCATATTTGGGTATTTATTCCATTTACAAAAGCAAACGATGACAGAATTGATGACTCTGATACTTGTATATAAGATAGTGACAAAAGTTAGTTTTAACGGATTACACAGAAAAATAAAAAATAAAATCAAAATTAACTCTTAACACACAGAGAGAGAGAGAGAGAGAGAGAGAAGCGCATAGAACAAAAATTAAAATGAAGGACGGAAATAAATTTAAAAAAACACGACAAGTTATATTAATTTGTATTGCTCGTAGATATCGCATTGTCTAATGGTACGGTGTGCTGGTAAGATTTCGTTCTTGTAGGCGATACGTACTGGTCGTCCTCTCCTCTCAGCAACACGCCTCGAGAGTTCACCAATGGTCGAGTTCAAAGGTACGTCCACGTAGGAAGGTCGGCCTTGTACATAAATTACTATACTGTAGGTTCCAGTTTCATTATCTCCGTTTGGACCAAGGATCTCCAGAGTTGCAGAAAAGTAAATTTCGCTAAAGCTGCAATAAGCGCTCATATAGAAAACATGGAATACGCGGAGATCCTTGGTCCAAACGGAGATAATGAAACTGGAACCTACAGTATAGTAATTTATGTACAAGGCCGACCTTCCTACGTGGACGTACCTTTGAACTCGACCATTGGTGAACTCTCGAGGCGTGTTGCTGAGAGGAGAGGACGACCAGTACGTATCGCCTACAAGAACGAAATCTTACCAGCACACCGTAAGTTATATTAATCTTATTCTATACAGTTACGAGCGTCATGGCCTCTGTCACGGTTTGCCGGCGCCCTCCTATTGGTCGGCTACGATCACGCCACCTTTGCCCCCCCCCCCCCCCCATCATTTGGTGCCGCCAATGCGCGAGACACTTCTGTCACCGTTTGCCTTTGGTTCAGTGGTAGGATGCTCGCCTGCCACGCGGGCGCCCCGGGTTCGATTCCCGGCCGATGGTTTAGGGCGGGACGTTTCACAAGAGTGACATCTACGGCGCCAATTTATAATTGTAACGAATAGTATTTGAATAAAAGCATTTAATCGGGTAAACCCCGGGCGTTGCCCGGGTCATTCGGCTAGTATATATATATAAGTCAATGTCTGTTTCGCGATAAACTCCAAAACTACTGAACCAATTGGTACCAAATTTTGCATATCGCTTTTTATAAACCTGAGGAAAATGTTTGGCTTTTTTTTTTACCTGAACGAGGCGAAGTAAAAAACACCTGGCCAATTAAGCGACCAATGAGCGTTCTGCATTTTTTTTTTTCAAGTTGCTTGTGTACTTTTTTTAAATATCTTTTTATACGAGAGTTACTTTTTTTTACAAAAGTATTGAGAGAGAAATTTACATTACTAAGTTACGATAAGTGCACACAATGCAATTAAAAAAAAACTTTACAAAATTAGCGTTACTGTATGTAAATAATGGCTTTCGTATTTTTTATTAATTTTTGTTCTGGCCTTTGTTTTTTATCTCTTAAAAAAAAACGTTTAAAATGCAGTCGCAGTCATTAGCAAACACATGTTTGCCTAATTTCCATGTGCACTTTTATTTTTTACAGAAAAATATTCACATGCCAGTATTTTGGATTAATTTTTTTATAAGCCTGTTTTTTTTTTTTTTTATTCTTACTGAGAAGATGGGCATCGCAGTCAAGATCCATCGCAGTCACTCACTCAACTCAGGCAATTTCAAGGTTTAATGCGCTGGGGTGGGTACCTCGGGGGTTGGGTGGAAAAGCTGCCATCTATTTAAACTATATTGATTTTGAAACAACTAAATGGATTGCAAAAATACTTAAATCAAATACCTAAACACTAATATAATACAATTTTTGCCATCACACACACTTTTTGCCTATAGTTTATGTGTTACTTCTGTATTGCTATTCTATGGCACTTCTACTATTTATTATTGATGTACTTCCAGTATGAAGTAAATTGCACTTGGGGGAATTCTTGGGCGAAGCCGGGTCATTCGTCTAGTATATTATATATATATATATATGTAATAATATATACTCTTCCTGGAATAATAAAGCCAAGCTACAGACAACCCAGAGAGAGACGGGAGGGTCACTTAAGATACCAATGACATTCCAAGGGACGACCCCTGGGGTCCTTCAGTTAACACCTCGGGACTTTTAAGACAGTTGGGGATTGTGTGCGACGAACGGCCGCCCGGCTGTGCCGGTCCCGTCTCTCTCTCTCTCTTCTGGTTGCCTGGGGTACTCTTCCTAATTGTGGTGTGATTATTTCTCTTCCCACCTTATTATACCACATATATATGTAATATTGTTGCAAATGTGATTCTGCCGACGTATGGATAAGCTGGCAGTCGTGTACGAGAGGCGAGTGTTGATGTTCTTCCGACACGCGGACAACAAGAAGCAGAGGCAGGGCTAGATGTTAACACCGAGAGTGATCGGGGACAGCCCACGGGAAAGAGGTAGAGGCCATGACACCAACTTGGATGCCTATCACTGAGACCTGGAAAGTGAGATAGAGAGAGACAAAAGCGAGCTGTCGATCGACACACTCTAGAACATACTGCTGACACTCTGCTAAAAACCTGTCCTGTTTACATAGGTCGTCTATAAAATGTCCTTGGCTGCCCCACATGGGCTGGGCGTTGCCTTTTTCCTCCCCTCTGTCCCTGCCACCAGCTGACCGCTCTCTCTTTGGATCTTTATTTTGACGTCAACATTTTTAGTTTTACATACAAATAGGGGTTTACAGGTATTATTAATAAATATATAGCATATATACAAAATATGGGGGTGGTAGAAAATAGAAACAGTGTACATTTTAATAGAAGCTAGGATATTTTAAGGAATCGGCTCTAACTAATTGGGAGATATGGGACATATATTATATATATATATATATATATATATTTAAGTTATAACAAAACCAGTACTTATCTTTTATTTCAGCGTTGATAGGAGAGAATAGGAGAGAACTAAACACGTACATGAGGAGACCAGACACGAACAAAGAGAACGCTTTAAGCGTCTCAAACCAACAACTCTCTGGAAGGATCCTCACATTCCCTTTGAACCTTCCTTATGAACAAACATGGCCACATTCGTCCAATGAGAATGCGTGTGAAATCAGTTCACTCAACAGATAAACAAAATTCTTCCAACATAACTTAGAAGCTTAAAACGGATTTTTTTTGTCAAATAATTTGACAATAGCGACAATGGAATGAGCAGTGTTAGTGACTACTTTGGAACATGTCATTGGATCAAGGAAAAATGTTTTAGTGGGGAGAGAACCTGGCATTAGGTATGCTCTTTGGAACACCGTCGAGGGTACAGCTTTTAGTGATGCCAGTGGTTGTATGGGCAGGAGTTTCTTTGGGTTATCGTACCAACCTCCGCTTGGCTTCTCCAGGTTCTTTGACTTCAGAGAAGTATCTGAATTTAGCCTTCCATCCCTATGTAAAGCCTTATGCAGCTTCATCAGGAGAAGAATTCATCTTAATGAATGACAAAGTTCAACCACACTTGATGGATGAGTAGCTGTTTGATCAAGATATCCAACGAATGGTGTGGCCAGCATTTTCCCCTTACCTCAATCCAATCATACATCCGTTACCTACCACTTTAGGCTCTCAAGAAGCTGAAATCTGCTATTCAATATGAGTAGCAATCATTCTCGACCTCATCAATGGACAATTTAAGTCTCAAATCGAAAATATCAAGTATGTATCATAGTCAGAGAAAGGTCATATTCTAAACAAATTTTTTGTATTGTGATGTCTGGTTCTCTTATCCTGATAGCAAGAATGTTGTAGATGGTGACATAGCAATGAACAAGGAAGTGCTACTGGCGCCAGACGGGATGTCATAATGGAAGAAGCCTGAGGGAGAACAAAAAGGATGGGGAACCGTCAGGGCGGAGGAAGTAGCTGCGGGGTTCAAGGAGGAAAAAAAAACGACATTCTGGTGACAGGAATTAGGCTGCTAGAAATCCGGAGTAAGACGCGGGACACATTGGGGATTGCAGCTGTTATCCTGACCGCAGAGATGTCCAGATGTTTGCCAGTACATCTGGACTATACGGAGCGGATTGCTTTATGGGAAATGGAACGAGTGTTTCGGTCGCTAGCACATCGGTGTCATCCAGGCCGGTCTTGAACTATGTGTGTGTGGAGCGAGGCCCTTTTAAAGAGTGATATCCACGATGACAAGGATTTTTTACCTACCCACATATTCTCATGCCCAGCAATGGCCGCAGCCTTGGAGAAAATTGACATTAACCCAGAACAGCAGCTTTACACACCCAAGATAGTGGACATTGCTGCTGCTGTGATAGAGATGTATGGAGACATCTGAGACTCTTCATTGGACACAACAACAACAACAATGATCCTTCTAACGGCGGAGGTTAGAGGCAAATCCAAATAATTTTATTCCTTCCTCAGGTCGTACCACTTAAAAAAATAAAACGCGTCTATAACAGTATCGAATTCTCTTAACAGATAGCGCGCTAATGTATCATATTATAATCATACCACTTTAATAGTAGTCCAAGAATAGCTGAGGGAGGGGGGGGGGTAACGCAAGAGTGACAGCAGTCTGCAATGTGTTCCCGTCGAGTTCAAGGCTGCTCACTATGTGGCCCTGTATAATAAATCGAGTAAGTATATCGGAAACAGATATCCTTATCGATCCTTTATGCTCAATTGACCATTCTGATACAACAACGACACAACATTTTGGTGTCAGAAGTGAGATCTCTGTTTTATACGAAAAAGTCTTAAATATCAATGGAAACCAGAAGAATGGCAGTGAAGGAATCCTGCAGACTATTGTCTCAGGAGTGAAAGAATTCTTCCAGCAAATTTTTATATTCGACGAATAAAAATCACTAGAAATCTCAAACAACAATTGGTATCATTGAGAGAAGAAATTGCTCAACAGTTGGATGCTATCAATATGCCGTTCTTGGGGGTTGAAAACAGAATATCTGCTGTTATAAACGATCTTCAATCTCAGATCAAATCTTTAGCCCTTTAAGCACCAGGCAAGCCGATGTATCAGTTTGATGTGACTTGATGCTCCTTTTCTCCTTCAAAAAACACGTAATGAAAATTAATTAATTATATTTTGAAGCGCATATTCTGTTGAATCGTGTTTGATATGTTTGTATGAATCATAAAAGCGTTCATTAAAAATAATTTAAAGAATAGTTTGCGAGTTTTTTGAAGGCTAACAATAAGCAGGAATGACCTTGAAAACGACCGGCACCTAAAGGGAAGGCAACGGCCCGGTTCCTCCCCCACAATAAGTCATCTCTTGTCACTCGGCTCCTACAACGGAATCTCCAATTGGCTCGGACCATTCTACACGGAATACAACCAGTTTCAAAGTAGAGCTTCCAACCTTTGATAGCGCCACTTCATGGATCACCTTGAGGGCGCAGTTCGAGGTCGTCGTCAGAGTCAACGGATGGGCCGACATCGGGATTTCAGATTATTTGACGACGTCTCTTCGTGATCCAGCAGTCGAGATTCTGGAGACTATACCTGTGGAACAAGGATTATTCTATTGAAAACTCTAGTCAACTCTCTATGTTGAAGATTCAAAAACGAAAATTATCAGCAGCTGCACTCAATCCGTTTCCGAAATAAGATCCAAACTAAAGGCGAACCATCGCAAGAAGTTGCCAATTATTTTCAGAAGCTGTCATGGCTTGCTTTCCCGTCCTATTTGAGGGAAATTAAAAATTTTCTAACCCAGACGAAATTTGTAAAAGCCCCCTTCGAGACTATGAAATTCAGTAATTTGTCCAGCTACCACCCTACTGTTCTCTCCTAGAAACGTCAGTTATGAAGCGCCTCAAAAATCTTCAAGAGCCCCTCTTCTTCGATTTTCTCATCAAACAGAGGTTAGTCAAAGCCACCCTAACAGACCTGCTTTTGTTGTTGTTGTTGTGTCCAATGAAGAGCCTCAGATGTTTCCGTGCATCTCTATCACAGCAGTCGCAATGTCCACTATCTTGGGTGTGTAAAGCTGCTGCTCTAGGTCCATGTCAATTTTCTGCAAGACTGCGGCCATTGCTGGGCATGAGAATATGTGGGTGAGTTTTAGTTCCATACCAGGATAGTTGTTGCCTGTCCTATAGGTTCTTGTGCCATCTGGGTGTATTTCCATTCCTTTATAGTGTTTTGTTCCAAGTCTTGTTATATTTTTTGTAAATCTTATCTCAGAGTTTATTTCGCATATTTGATCTTATTTTTTGTTGAATTATCTCCTTTTCAACATCGACATATCCCTATATAAGCTGGGTTGCTCGATACCCAGGAACAAGCAGGGTATAAGAGTAGTTAGGTCGCCATGCTGCCTGATTGACCAGAGCGGTCCCAGGACTCCCCCTTAGTCTCACTCTTCCCGGGAACCACCCCTAAACATGGGTAACCATGTTTCTATGCGTATGGTCTTCTTTTGTCTTCAGGATAGTGCGCTTTCACTTCCGGGCCCATGACTGCATGTTGGATGAGGAGCCCACTGTGACGGCTCCACTCATTTATAACATATATTTACTAGATGATATACACCCAAGATAGAGGACATTGCTGCTGCTGTGATAGAGATGTATGGAGACATCTGAGGCTCTTCATTGGACACGACAACAACAACAACAGAAAATTGTCATAGACCCAGAACAGCAGCTTTACACACCCAAGATAGAGGACATTACGACTGCTGTAATAGAGATGTATGGAGACATCTGAGAATCTTTATTGTACACGACAACAACCTCAACCGAAAATTGACATAGACCCAGAACAGTAGCTTTACACACCCAAGATAGAGGACATTACGACTGCTGTAATAGAGATATATGGAGACATCTGAGGCTCTTCATTGGACACGACAACAACAACAACAACAACCGAAAATTGGCATAGACCCAGAACAGCAGCTTTACATACCCAAGATAGAGGACATTACGACTGCTGTGATAGAGATGCATGGGGACATCTGAGAATCTTCATTGGACACGACAACAACAATATGATATTTAAGCTCCAAACCATTGCGTCAATAAGTTTATTCAACCATAAAAAAAGCGTGGTTTCGTACAAGAGGATCTTCGCTGGGTCTAACGTGAGACACTGTAGACTGATGATCTATCCTATAGTAGTAATATTTACATATCTCCAAGAAACTTGTGTGATTAATAGTTTCTCTTATTTGTAATACTTACTTCTGGCAATGTGTTTATTGTCACATATCACATACACAAAAGCCTTTATTAGGGACTTGCCCCATACAGATTCCCCCAATTGGGTAAGGTAATAATCATCTTGTGTTATTTACATAGAAATTGAACTGGCTTTACTCTTCATCTCAAAGTCATTCACTTGTTGACTGGTCCTTACATAATGATGATCTAAAAAATTTATAGTAAGCAATTGCCTTAGATTCTTATTGTGACATATCAAATGTTATCTCTACAGACCTCTTACTGTAAAAGTTATTGAATGAGAGGCTTTGGTTCATCAGTGTCAGAGCCAAGCTTTCTCATTCAATAACTTTTATAATTGCAGTAAGGTCTGTATAAATAATATTTGATATGCGAAAAGAAGCACATTTCCAAAAAATAAGTATTACAAATTGTATCGATATATGGCAATTGAACTTTAAACGTAGTTTCTTTCATATTTGCATAGACTAAAATGAATCTCAAAAAAATCTGAATATATGAATTAAGATTACAACAACAACACAGCTTTATTAGGACCACACTGGTCTTATACAGATTCACCACAGGAAGAAAGGAAGCATAAATGGAGCTCATGTACTCCAGGCAGCACAACACCCAACAACAGCCTACAGGTCCGACGCATGTCCAGTGACCATATATTCCTTCTTGCATACGTTAAGGTTAGCGTATCACAGAACAGGCTAGTGTGGAATCAGCCGCGTTCTAGTCTTCGCTTTCCTCGTCCAAATGGACCACGGCATTCGGCGATTTTATTAATCTCCTCCGGATGATTAATTAAGATTAATAAAAAACTAATAAGCGCGTACAATAAATACCTGCAAGAACTGATAAAGAACTTTAGCGAATACCTCAAGAAGAGATAAAATAGATCGTACGTTTTTAGAGCTATTAATGATAGTTTGTTTTTTTTTAATTATCCCATTGTATAATTATACAACAAGGTCATGGAGACTTTTTATTTGCTTATCCCTAGTACACGTGGTACAGGCCATGGATAATCATGGTAGGTAGATGTAAGCGACTGCTTTTACTGTAAGTGCACCACATGTCTACACATGTGAAAGGAGATCGACTTTGCACTTACAAATGTGTCAGAGCCCCGTTTGGTTACTTGCACTCGCTGTTGGGGTTGGAATTTTGAAAGAATCGGGGGCCGAGGAGCATTTTTTTTTTTAATCAGAAAAAAAGTGCCCAATGCGGGAATCGAACCCAGGCCGAGGCGGTCGAAAACCAACGGTTTAAACCATCCTTCCACCGACCCCCTCAACATCATTTGGTCATGGAGACTAAATTTATAGATCAAATTAATAATATTTGTAGGGTTGGAATATAGGTCCTGCCTTGAGGTTCCCATGCATTCCAAGAGGTGGTCTGGTGAGGTCTCTTTGGTTCTGCAGATGGTACATTGTGTGGTCTTTACACTATCCTGGAAGAGTAGCGGTCTTGTATGGTCATCAGTGATTGTTTGTTCGTCCAATACGAGATTCTGTAAACACAACACACCAATGGGCAATCAGTTATACAGATTCACCACAGGAAGAAGGGAATCATAGATGGAGCTCCTATACTCCAGGCAGCGCTGCACCTAACAACAACTTCATTTCACTATCAAAAAAAGGTACAGAGATGACATATACTGCAAGTGGGAAAAGAAAGATCTATCTTGGAATCATTAAATCATTATATCACCTCGAGAAGGCATTTACTTTAAAGAAGTTGATAAAGTAATTCTTCCCTAACTGGATATTTTAACCATAAGAACCAATCAATTCTTCAATAAGGTAGTTTTTACAAGGTCTTTATTCCATCATATTTCAAATATTTGTTTTTTTGGTCTAATAAAATACACAAAAAGGTCGTGGTTATATCTTCTTTCTTATCTCCACTCAATCATATTAGGGTATCAAGTTGTGGCCCTTGATGGTGTAATTATACACTGCGTGACATTGAAAATGGAACACCAAGAAATAGTGGCCAGAAAATTATGCAAATTTCAGGGTAGACGCGCATAACCGAGTTATGCAAATGATGTAAAATGCGCAGCTCTCGTACGCACATGGAGTAAGATATAAGGGAAGGAACTTGCAGAAAGGGCAGTATTCGTGTCGTTATTTCTTCAAGGAAAATCATTGTAGAAATTTTGTTCTTGTATCAAAAGACACGTGTAATAACAGAGAATGCCAGGTCATCGTAAACGGAGGCAGTTCAAGCAGGCAGACGCTTTTACGAGGGGCATGGTGATCGGACTGAAAAGGGCAGGTTGGTCCATACGTCAAATCGCAGCTGATACACACCTTGGTGCGTCCACGGTGCACCGACTGTGGAGAAGATGGTTGGAACAAGGAAATGTGGCAATTTATAGGAATGTCGGTGCAACCAGAGTGACGTCACTACGTGTGGATCGGCGTATCCTTCGACAAGCAGTGGCGGCCCCACAAGCCACTTGTACCGCCATCCTGCAACATGTGGAAGACACCCTAGATCATTCCATCTCGACCAGAACCATTTCTCGTCGATTGGTTGCTAATGGCTTGCACTCATGCCGCCCGCTAAGAAGACTGCCATTGACCCCACCGAATAGGCGCCAACGTTTGGAATGGTGCCGGGCTAGATCGACGTGGATGACGGAATGGCACAGGGTCGTGTTCTCAGATGAGTCGCGTTTCTGCTTGTCTAGTGATAGTCGCCGTGTACGCGTGTGGCGTTGACGTGGAGAAAGGTCCAATCCGGCAGCAATTGTGGAACGCCCCACCGTGCGACAACGTGGAATCATGGTTTGGGGCGCAATCGCATATGATTCCAGGTCACCTTTACTTCGTATTCAGTGCACTATGACGGCCCAACGATACGTTGATGATGTGCTGCGACCGGTGACACTCCCCTACCTTCAGGGGGTACCCAATGCCCTTTACCAGCAGGATAACGCCCGACCGCACACTGCTCGCATTAGCCAACAAGCTCTGCAAGATGTACAGATGCTTCCCTGGCCACCGTACTCTCCTGATCTCTCACCAATCGAGCACGTCTGGGACATCATTGGACGCCGTTTGCATGCCTTGCCACAGCCGCGTTCAGAAGACGAACTGTGGAAAATGGTTGAGAGGGAATGGAGAGCCATCCCTCAGGACGCCATCCGTACTCTGATTGACTCTCTACCTAGACGTGTTGCTGCGTGCATCGCCGTCCGCGGTGGTCCTACTTGCTACTAAGCCGACGCCGTTCTCGCTCTGTATTATGACTATCATTTTGAAATAAAGATCACTTATTGTTCGTCCCTGTCTCTCTCTGTCTGCCGAGTTTCATCACTTTCTGGCCACTATTTCTTGGTGTTCCATTTTCAATGTCACGCAGTGTATAAAATGCTTCAATATAAAAATCTATTCGCCTTTTACTCGATTTACCTTGTTTTGAAAAAAAAAAGATATAGAAGAAATTAATATCTATCAAAACTTGGGGAAAATAGAAAACTCGAACTTATACATCAATAATTTTCTCTATAACTTGAACTCCCTAAAATATCAGGAATCAAACAGAAGAACTGGTGCCATACCATACTCTGCGGCCAATAGTAATATAGCTTATAGATTCCACAAATATGGTATCGGAACATTCTTGGCTGACTCGACAAACCTTAACCATAGACTAAGGAATCCAATGCGAAATAGTATAAAGCCATGTGATACTTTAAAGCAAACAAAAGCAATCAACTCTGTCAACTTCCAGAATTTCAGCCCCGCTTACGTGAAAAAGACAAGCAGGATCATCGGCTGACTGAACAGAACTTGCCACGGAAAAATAAACTTACTTTTAAAGAAATAGAGACAGTAGTTAAAACAAAAATAAACGAGAACTAGAAGATCCCACCTAAGCACAGATGGTACAGTGGATTGGACCCAGGAAGAACTCTGAACATCAGAAATAGACAGCATCAAACAACACTAACAAGATTTAGAACAGGCCATCTCAAACCATTGAAGATGGAAAATAATAACAAAATCTACCCCACCACCCAAAATATACCTTGGAACCTGCAGCTCCAGAATACATTTCGGCTTGCATTTAGATGCACTAAATAGGACCTTTGGGAGAGGTCGCTGCTTATCATCAAACAGATCGAGGAGCATGGACTCATGAAATTAGTGTAATATTTGCACAAAGGGATAAGAAACATCAACAAATATATTGAAGAAACAGGCCACGCAAACTAAATGTAATTACGAGAAAGCTGCCAATAAAACTCAAAGGTTCATCATTGAAGCATCGATCTATAAACGATACAGTAGAACCAACAGAAGATTACCGATACGATATGAAGCCAAATCCGAAATCAATAGTTATCTGTCGCTTTATTGTTCGTCCTCAGCTTGAAAGGAGTATCCATGGTGGCTTGATTGAACGCCCTTTATGTAATTTTATTCATTGGTATCATCGTAATTCATATATTTGCGATTTAAACATTTTATTTATTTATTTATTTCAATTCAAAACGCTATGTCCCCCTAGGGACACTTGCGCTAAATGTACATACAAATATAACAAAGAAAATATTGAACATGGAAAGATACACAGAAAGCGACTTAGAAAGATTCATAAATATTATTTACATATAGAGATATTCTTTGAATTTTATTTACAGTTACATCATTAAATTTAAAAATATATACATATATACTGTTACATCAATTTTAATGCGCCTTACATTTATTCAAAATATTCTATGATATTTAATATTTATTTAAAACAGAATATTTAGATTAGCATCATTCCTTTTTATAGTTTCACTCCTTTTTAAATATTTATTGTACATATATCTCTATTGCTGATTGGAGCGGGAGAGGACCTGGACGAAGACTGCGGATCGCAACCTACGAGGAAGACAAGAATAAATAAACACAATAACTTTAAAAGGTAATTTATTTTTATTTAATTTTATTTATTTACTTTTAATATGGAAATCCGCTCTGGAAACGTGTATAACACCAAGAAGGAAGAAAACAAGGTCGACGACCCTGCAAAGCTTCAACTTGGTGCAACAATTGGTAGAGATGCTGGTTTCGAACCAGTTGCTTTAAACCCCAATATAGAAATTCCGAAATATGACGGGACAGAAGACCCTCGCCCATGGATAGAATCCCTCGAAGAGATTGGTTTCCTCTACCATTGGACAGACTACATAATTGCCCGTTATGCCGCCATGAACATGACGGGAAGTGCTAAAACCTGGCTGAATTTACACAAAGCTAGTTTCACGAGTTGGGAAAATATTAAAATCCGCCTCATTCAGGATTTTTCTCTGGACGCGAATAAAGAATAACTTAGAAGGAAACTCAATAGAATGCAACACTGGAATGAACCAACAATCAGGTTCGCGGAAGACATCCTAGTGTTGTGCAACAAGGTTGACTCCGCAATGGAAGAAGAAACAAAAATAGAACATGTTATTGTAGGACTGAAAAAAGAGTACTCATTCGCGCTCTACCTGAACCCTCCTAAAACTACCGATGAACTTCTCGTCGTGTGCAAGAAAATGGATTCTTTTGAAAAGAAGTATCGGGAACGTGTGGAGAAATCCAGAAACCTATATAACGGTCCACGCTATTCTAGACCCCAACAACAATCGAGGAACGTGCCGCCGACTGCCACGCGAAACTATCAGACCACTTCCAGGCCCCAAGCCCCTGTTTACAATAATTACAAGAATGACTCCCCTCCTACTCCCAGGCAGTATCGAAACAACTTTCCCCAGCCCTCTACCCCTAGACGTCCTTATAATCCAAACTTTGTGCCGAAACCAAACCTTCAGAGAAACACCTACAATAAAAGCCAAGAAGTGAACAAAAATAGGACGGAAGATGGAAGATCAATCTGCTTTAAGTGTAACAAGCCAGGGCACGTGGCCCGTTATTGTAGGGTTAAGTTTATAAGAATCCTAAAAGAGGATCCAACAGCTACCCAAGAGAAGGTCGAAGAGAAATGCCAAATGAATGGAATATCAGATAAATCGGGACCTCGGCTTTATGCTGATATATGTCATAGCCCACAGACAAATATTCCTACCCAGAATAGATATTCCGTGTTGGAAGATTTAAACTAAGCGTCGCGCCTGAATCTGTCAATCAAAGCAAGTCGACCATAAATGGAATCAAGAAGTTGGACCCTAAATACAAATTAAAAATTCATGTGGACAAGATAGGGACTTTTGAAGCTTTGGTTGATACAGGCGCTGACCTCTCAGTGGTCGACTCAGAACGGCCCTCGATACAGGCCATGGTATAAGTAATCTCGCAAAAACTTGTGCAGGACCCGATGGAAAAAAATTAGACATGGTAGGAAGTATATTTTTAAATATAAAAATTGATGACGAAACATTATCACACAAATTTGTGATATTGAAAACGCATTTACGGACATTAATTCTTGGAAGAGATTTCCTTAAGAAAATAAACGCGAAAATAGATTGTAAGCAAGAAACTATAAAATAAGATTTGACGAATAATCATGACGAAAGCAATTTTGAAATGTTGAAAATAAAGAGTGCCAAGGATTCCATTGTACCGGAATGTTCTATTAAACTGATCAAGGCATTGGTAGAAACAGAGGATGGGGAATATATTATCGAGGAGAGCAGCAAAATGTTTCAAACAAATGGACTTCGTCTAGCAAGAAGCTTGATCAATGTTATAAATAGGGAAACACATATCTGGATAACTAATCCGCATCCTCGACCGTTAAAAATAATGAAAAACCAAACATTGGCTTTTGGAAGTAGTCCAGCGAAAATAAATGTGAGTCGAGAAAGAGAGGTAGAAGAGAACGAAGAATCTAGATTCCAAGTAAACGAAAATCTTTCACCAAAGGAACAGAAGGAGTTAAAACAAGTTTTAGAAAGGTATGGAGATCTGTTTTCGTCGAGATTAGGGAGAACCAATTTGACAAAACATCGGATAGACACAGAAGACGCGAAGCCAATTAAACACAAGCCTTACCGGGTAAGTGCTAAAGAACGAGATATTATAAAAGAGCAAATTGACGAGGTGCTTACAGAAGGCATAATTAGGCCATCTTCTAGCCCCTCGTCTTTTCCAGTAATATTGGTCAAGAAGCGAGATGGTAAATACAGATTTTGTGTGGACTACAGAAAACTGAATAATGTGACAGTAAAAGATGTCTATCCGATCCCTAGAATAGACGAAGTTATGGATACTCTCCAAGGATCTACATACTTCTCAGCAATAGACCTCAGATCTGGATATTGGCAAGTTGAAGTCGAAGAAAGAGACAAAGAGAAAACTGCATTCACTACAGCGCATGGATTATATGAATTCAACGTGATGCCTTTTGGACTTTGTAACGCGCCTGCTACCTTTGAGAGAAATATGGAGAATATGCTTGGAAATCTAAGATGGCAAATTTGTTTGTGTTATCTAGATGATGTTATCATTTTTAGCCCGGATTTTCCAACGCACCTCAAAAGACTTGAAGCTGTTTTTAGATGTTTTCGTGAATCTAATTTAAGGTTAAACGACAAAAAATGCCGATTTGCTTTTGAAGAATTGGAGATTCTCGGCTATATAACGAGCAAACATGGTATAAAACCCGCAGAACATAACATCAAAGCTGTCAGAAATTTTCCTCGGCCCAAAAAGGTCAAAGAAGTACAATCATTTTTGGGAATGTGTTCATATTATATAAATTTTATCAAAGATTTCTCAAAAATTGCTGACCCTTTGACCAACCTTATAAAAAAAAGTATCATTTACCTGAACAGAAAGACAAGAGGAAGCGTTTCAAACCCTAAAAACAGCACTATTAAGTCCACCAATTTTAGGTCACTTCAATCCAAATGCGCCTACTTATGTTCATACTGATGCGTCCAACATCGGCATAGGTGCAACACTTGTCCAAGACATCGGTGGTGAAGAGAAGGTGATCTCATATTTGAGTCGTACCCTAAGTAAAGCGGAGCAAAATTATTCAACAACTGAAAAAGAATGTCTGGCCGTTGTCTGGTCAATGTCAAAATTACGGCCCTACCTTTATGGAAGACACTTTAAAATAGTAACAGACCATCACGCCTTATGCTGGCTCAAAAACTTGAAGGATCCAACAGGTCGATTGGCAAGATGGGCATTAAAAATTCAGGAATATGACTTCGATATAATACATAAATCAGGAAAGAAGCATCTGGACGCCGATGGCTTATCTAGGGGCCCCTTACCAGAAACTGATTGGGATGAGGATTTTGAAAGGCTATTTTTAAATCAAATAACAGACGAAGAGGATAAGTTTATCGAAAGTGTTAAGAAAAACCTTAATGGAAGCAGGCGATCAATTGCGCAAAACTTTAAAGTAGAAGATGGATGCCTCTTTAAGAAAAACCCGAACCCTGAAGGCAGGGCGTGGTTGCTTGTGGTTCCAGAGAAGAAAAATAGAAAATTATTAAAGAATATCACAATCATATGTCGAATGGCCATCTGGGTGTCGCCAGAACCATGTACCGAATAAAGAGTAAATACTTTTGGCCATCCATGCTAAAGGATGTCTCAGAATTCGTTAAGACGTGTCACCTTTGCCAAAGTAGAAAAGGCTCAAACCAATTACCTTCTGGACTACTACAGCCCATTCCCCCAGCCAACTTTCCTTTCGAAAGAATTGGAATTGACTTTGTTGGTCCATTGCCATCTACGAAAAACAGGAAAAAATGGATAATCGTGCTGACGGACTACTACACTAGATATGCAGAAACAAAAGCAGTCTCGGAAGCAACAGTGAAATAAGTTTCAAAATTTCTAGTAGAGGATATTTTTCTCCGGCACGGAGCCCCACAATATCTTATTAGTGACAGGGGCTCTCAATTTACCAGTAATTTAATGGAAGAGGTGATGAAAATGTGCAAGATTAAACATTGCTTCACAACGAGCTATCATCCCCAGACTGATGGATTGACAGAACGGTTAAATAGAACATTGATCAATATGCTCAGTATGTATGTGAACACTGATCAGAAGAATTGGGACGAAATACTCCCGTTCATCACTCACGCTTACAATACTACAATTCATGAAACCACAGGATATTCTCCCTTTTTCCTGATGTTTGGAAGAGAACCCACGTCTCTTTTGGACGACAGGAATATCTCGGTGGACATTGACAAGGAGGATTATGATGAATACATAAAACATCACTTAGACAAAATAGACAGAACAAGAAAATTAGTTATTAACAACACAATAAAGACTCAACAAAGAATGAAAAAGAACTATGACAAGAAACACATGGAAAGAAGCTACGAACCAGGAGAATTAGTAGCAGTTTGGACACCAATTAGGAAAATAGGAAAGTGTGAGAAACTTCTGAGAAAATATTTTGGTCCATATAGAATATTAAAAAAGATGTCTAGCGTCAATTATCTAATAGAACCGAAAGATAATCCGGGCCAAGACCCTCTGATAGTTCATGTTTCAAGAATCAATCCTTATTATGAGAGAATAGATGAGGTCATTCACGAGGACGTGACAACCTCTGGAGAGGGGGAAGTGTTACATCAATTTTAATGCGCCTTACATTTATTCAAAATATTCTATGATATTTAATATTTATTTAAAACAGAATATTTAGATTAGCATCATTCCTTTTTATAGTTTCACTCCTTTTTAAATATTTATTGTACATATATCTCTATTGCTGATTGGAGCGGGAGAGGACCTGGACGAAGACTGCGGATCGCAACCTACGAGGAAGACAAGAATAAATAAACACAATAACTTTAAAAGGTAACTTATTTTTATTCAATTTTATTTATTTACTTTTAATATGGAAACCCGCTCTGGAAACGTGTATAACACCAAGAAGGAAGAAACCAAGGTCGACGACCCTGCAAAGCTTCAACTTGGTGCAACAATACACACATATACACGCATACACCTATATATTGTTTACAACCACAAGATATGTCCAATATTTCCTTGAGATCGTTACATCAAAGACCATTTTTCTTAATGAAATCCAAAATATATTTACAAAGGAAATTAAATTTTATATATGTGTCCTTACTTGAAATTAAATCACTAGGGCCTAAAGCTATTAAACCGTTGTTGACTCTGTAATCTTGAAAGACAGGGCACTCTAGCAAGAGATGTATTGAAGTTTGTTCCCCCAATCCACAGAAACATGTCGAATCTTGCACAGCCTGAATTTTCTTAAGAAAAAACCTGAAATTTCCATGATCTGTGATAAATTGTGAATTATAATAGTTTGGTCGAAAATATTTCGGAATATCATAAGGAAAGAAACTTTGAAATGTTTGATTAGTATTCTTTTTCAGTAAATTAATCCTTGATATAATGAAATCTTTGAGTATACCTGGAATATACAAATCATAAAATTGTTTATCTTCTGTTGATAAATTATTCAACTCATAACCTAAAATTCTAGATTCCATATAATCAGTGATCAAAGGAATATTGGCTAAGGTGTGAACACAGTTATAACTGGTTGTTTTATATGTTTGGGTACACCATAGCAGAATTTGATATTGCATTGAATTCAGTTTGTACATATATTTTTTTTGCTAATAAATTCAAACCATATTTCTGTTCCGTAAGTTAACGTTGGTCTTATTATAGATTTATAAAGTGTGAGCCTTTTTTGGGTGCTAAGACCCCAAGATTTTCCACATATTGAAAAAAGAAGTTTTTTTAATCATTGGGTTTTGTTTAGTATAATGTTAAGGTGAGGGCCAAAATTCAATTTGTTTTTCCTTCTATGATTCGCAATCGTAATTCCAAGAATTTTAATTTGTTCTACGGGCACAATAATATTGTCTCTAAAATTAATTGAAATTTTGTCTTTTTTGTGCAAGTGTAAAATACTAGTTTTATCAAGATTGATATTTAGCTTATTATCATTACACAATTGATCTATCTTTTCCAAATTAAACTCAATCGACTTTTTTAGATTTGTTAACCCATTATTCCAACATATAATTGTTACATCATCAGCATAGCAAATGATTTCAGAGTTTGGTGATTGCAAATTAATTAGCAGATCATTTAAATATATCAGCCATAACAACGGAGACAATGGTCCCCCCCCCCCCACACCTTGAGGACAGCCCTTTGTTAATATTTTTGAAACTTTCATATTATTATACTTGAAAATCGTTTTTTAATTTTCCAAATAAAGAACGTAAAATTTTGATCAATTCAACTGGTAAATTGTCTTCGTCTAATTTTTTAAACATTTAATTTGGATATGTAAATAAAAGCCTACAGAATTGTGTTTAGATCATCAGTATCTATCTAAAGTATCTTATATTTATTGCTAGGCCCGACTAAGAGCTTCTTGCTATATATATGTGGTAACCGAGAGGGTCAATCCTGTAGACTCTCGTTCACTCCTGTAGTAACCGAGAGGGACAGTCAGGGTGTGCAGAGTTTTCCAGTCCTCTCTGTACCTTGGAAGACCTTTCACAGTTCTCACAGAGTACAGGCAGTCGTGGTCGAGGCAGAATGGAAGACTTGGGATTTCCACTCAATAAAACGAAGGGACACACTTGTACTAGGAAAGTTCCGTAAACAGAAAGAGTTAAGTAGAAAGAGATGGAGAGGGTTAAGAATATTTCTAACTGTTTCTATGGCGGCATGGTGGAGCATCAAAGGATGAAGTGACGAGGGCGCCCGCGGACTTGGAAGTGGCTATACATATCCAGCTTATCGGTGGTTTTTATAGGTTTCAATGCGGAAGTACTGGGCCTTCATCTGATGCAATAATGGCGTGAATCACGTAAGAGAGGTCATTGTACTCTCTTAACGACTTTCTGGAAACTTCCTACATCTTCAAGCCTCGTTCTTACATGTTGTCAGACTTCTACATCTCGCTCTCTGCTATTCAACTCCACTTTTATTCTATAACACAGTTTTATTTTATTATCCCCAGTTAGTACAGAGTACATTAAATATTGTGATGCAGTGATACATGTATGACCTGCGTATAAATATAGTTACAGAGGTGTTTCTATTATACAACACGTTTTACATCATACAATCTTGTTATGTTATACACCAATATGGGGTTGTTGGTTCGAGTTACCACATATATGTCGTAAACCCGGGTAAGATAACAAGTGAGTTGGAAGCAGTCGGGGTTGAGTGGCAAAGGCGTGCAGAGTGGGAAGTCCGCACGGGACAGTAAGGACAAAGTTTGGGATCAAAAGACGCTCTCCCAGTACGTCTAAAGTAGCACCAGAACCAGGGGGAAGTTGAGCATTAACAGAGGAAAGCTCGGCGTCCAGCTTTGAAGTCGCGGGGACCGTCGAGAGATGATATTGGGCCTAGAACTGAGCGGGCCTGTCCGAAAATATCCACCGGACCAACGCCCCTTTTTTGTCCTTCTCTGGACCCCCCGATCGTTGATGCTCATTGGTCAGTCTTATGTGAGTCATCCTCCCCTCCTCTGGGGTCCGGTGGCAAGCTGGTGTCACTTTGAGACGACTAGAAAAGACGTCATACTTTATTACTTACATATCACATTGTTTAAATTACGATATATATATATATGAGAAAACAATAGAAAAATATTTATAAAAAGTTCAGGTGTTGATATTAAAAATAATGAAGGCATATCCTGATCAAAAGCACATGTGCTTTTTAGATGGCAGAGCGCCATTTAGTGGAACAGAAATCAACTAAACATTGATTTTAAATGTTCCCTGATATTTAGTCAACCCATTTTCTTGATAAATCATGTTTAGTTGATTGCTGTTCCACTAGATGGCGCTCTGCCATCTAAAAAGCACATGTGCTTTTGGTCAGGATATGCCTTCATTATTTTTAATATATATATGTGTGTAGATGTAAAATTTGCCGGGAGGAATTTGATCCATAGAAGCAATGGGCGTTTCTCCCGTCAAAATAAACGTCAAAACCTGACGCCATCTATTGGCCGTCGCCGCAACTAGCGGCCTCGGGTCGGTGACAAAGCCACAACACCAGCTTTGGTAAACTGAGAAGTGTCCACCTAGAGACCATGGTTTCGGGCTAATGGCCCTCGTAAGTCTAGGGCGGACTTTATTCCTTGAGATACACACGGGATCTAATGGAAACTTCACAATCTACCAAATAGGTGTTTTGCTGGCAAGGTGGCTGGGCCAAATTTATGGCTAGAATATAGATGAAAAATTTGCCGGGAGGAAATTGATCCATAGAAGCATAGGGCGCCTCTCCCGTCGGTATGGTGTGTGGTGTGAAGGCACGCAAAATTCTATATAATAATAAATGATTATTATATTTGTTTTAAATATATGTATATACTAGCCGAATGACCCGGGCAACGCCCGGGTTTTACCCGATTAAATGTTTTTATTTAAATACTATTCGTTACAATTATAAATTGGCGGCGTGGATGTCACTCTTGTGAAACGTCCCGCTCCAAACTTTGTGTCTGAGAAGCGATATTTTTATAGAAAGATGATCTGGCTTTTGTTTTCTGCTCGAATGAATGTTTTTCTGTTAGAATTTTGTTCCTGCGCACAAAATAATGAGCTGGTTTCACCCGTGGTCTCTGCTTTTTGGAATTTTTCCCGATATAATTTTGTATCTGATAATCTTACATGATACAGCAATATCGTCATCATCATTTTCTGACTAATAATATATAGTTTTAATAATTGATTTATATATTTTTTAAAATAGCCTATCGTCTTCCCCGTATTTTTTAACCTATGTATAGAAATTTTGGTTTGAATTAGTGAACTACTGCGAATTTGTATACCGGACATACAAACCAACAAACAAACAAACAAACATACAAACATTCATTTATATATATAGAAGATATAATATAAATGAGTTTAAAAATTGTTTTAAAAAATGCATCGGCCGGGAATCGAACCCTGGCCGCCGGGGTGGCAAGCGAGCATTCTACCACTGAACCACCGATGCTTTAAAAAAATGGCCATATTTAGGTATTCATTCCATTCCGGATTAGTCCGCGTAAAAAAAAAAGTTCTTCAAATGAAAAAAAGAAATAGCCAAAAATACTAATCAAAATGCAGCCGAAAATTTTCCTCAGGTTTATAAAAAGCGACATGCAAAATTTGGTACCAATTGGTTAGGTAGTTTTGAGTATATCGCGAAACAGACAGACAGACAGAAATTGACTTTTATATATATAGAGATTTGGAAGAAATGCCCATATTAAGTTCTTAAATTCGAAAAAGCTTCTTCTAATTATAATAAATTTGGAAAAGAAACATTATGCGGAGTAATTGATTAAATATTTAAAACTTCTTCCTTTTGCTACACACCAGTAATTTGTCTTACATTGCAACACTTCTAAACGTACTACTTACAAAAATAAATCTAATCTCGAGCCACACAAGCTCCATATAGATACATAGCAATTGTCTATACTAGACCACTTCATCTACTAGCCGTTTAGTATGTTCGTATAATCACCAAACTATGAATACAGTAGACTTATTGTCCATGATAGAGAAGGCTAGGTATTGCATTAAAAAGATGGCTTCACGTGACATCTTCCTAATTACAATTTACTCACAAGTGTCAAAGCGAACTTTGTCACAACTCAACAGAACATTCTCTCACTTTTACCATGACATAAACTCCTCTTTTACTCGAAAGCGTCTCCACTTCGCAATTTACAACTTTTACAGAATATCTCATCTAAAATCATTGTCAACCATACTTTTACTAAGTCAAAGTGAACGTTAAAACATTTCGACCTGCGAAAAGACACCGAGAAAATTACAAATATATTCAATGAAGATGTCGCACAAGCCAATTAATATTCAGCACTCTTAATTGGAAGGTTTTTTTTTTACCAATTCCAGCTCATTTAACAAAACTGAACGTTAACAAACTTAAAAACTACACAAAAATATACCGTACATGACTATATCCATATACCTTATGTTTAATTCAATACCCGCATATATAAATGCCCATATCCCACAATTGACATAGTCAGACAACAAGCCTACCAACACACACAGATATATAAAATGAAAGGATTTAAGTACGAATGTTTCTTTTATACATAATACAAACTTCTACTGTCCTTACTGTGATGAAAAAATATAGAAGCGGTGCAGCAAGGAAGAGAATATGTGGGCAAGCCAAGAAAAGAAGGAATGCAGGGGGCCCTCCACAAGGAAGTGTGGATTGAGAGATTCCAGAGGAGGGGCGGCAGACAGGCAGCCCAGCTGGTGCCGTAGTGAAGGAAGGAGCGGAGAGAGCGGTCGGCCTGAAGGGGGTTTGTGCGCTGAGAGGACATCGCAGTCTGGGGGAGAAGTCAGTCTGGTGACATCGAGATCTGAGGCAATGAGAAGACGGCGGAGAGTTACCTCTGGGGCGTGTGGATGATCCTGCAAGGCGGTGCCAGGAGAGACTGACATCGGAGCGGCCTACAAGACGGTGTAGTCCAGGCTGAACATGTACAGTGTGAAGCGGAACGCTTCACAAGAGTGACATCCACGGCGCCAAGGATTCTTCTGACGGGGAGGTTGAAGGCAAGTCCCACTGTTGTATTCCTTCTGTTAAGTGAGCCATAATAAAGCGCTAACTTTAGCTGCAATCCCTTCGAACTCACATGTGTATCTTTGTGGCATCCTGAGTTGACAAAGTACACAAACAACGTCTGGGTACGACGTAACAATATATTGGGAGGGCTTGGCTTGGTAAACCCTCCCAGCGGTTTCACCAATTTAATCCACCAGACCGCTTCTTAGAGCTCTAATACTGTATTGGACGATTCTGCTTATATACGCAGCACTGATGTGCCAAGCCCTCCCAATATATATTTTTCAACGCAGTAAGGACAATGGAAGTTTGTATTGTGTATGAAAGAAACATTTGTGCTTAAATCCTTTCATTATATATATGTTAGTGAGATAAAGGGTTGATAAGACAAATGATCGATAAGATAAAGGGTTGAAGGTGCAGTCGTGATAAAAAAAAAAGATAATTTTTACCATCAGGTAGTTTTTTATTTTCAATTTTACTTGAGGAAATATTACACACTAGCGGATGTAACCGGCTTCGCCCGGTTTTTACTCGAGTAAAGGTTTGTCTAACGAACATTTGTTAAAACAATTCTAGAAAACATCCAATCCCTACTGAATCTATACTTGGCAAGATAACTTTATGTTAGATTATCTGCCCCACCGTTCAAACGTTGTTGTCTTTGAACAAAAAGACAGTTTTAATACCTAAATAATAATTTATTAATGATCAACTGTATACAATACATCAAAATGAAAATTAACAATAAAATTATCCCTACATAAATGTCATTTGAATATAACATATGTAAAAAATAATAGATATATTTTGATAATTTGAAACTCGTAAATTTGAATATCTCGATAAAGTGAACATTTTTTCCCGGTCCCTTGAAAAATACTCGATAAGTTAAATAAAATCAATATTAATTGGTTCCCTCGGTAATTGGAAGTTGAAGGAATTACCTTGGAATTGTATCATTATTCTTGTCTCAAATAAATTGCCGTGTCATCCAATTTTGTCTTTCCTAATTTTCTACATTACAAAATCATGATTTTATCTATTCTACCAATATATATGTTGTAGATAAATGATAAAACTAACTTTGACTTGTGCGCAATTAACTTTTGATAAATAACCTTTAAGATAATAAACTTAGTGATAATAAAACTTATAGATAAAAAACCTTGTTGGTAATCAAACTTATAGATTATAAAACTTGTTACCTCCGTCGCAATGGGGGCGCTGCTTGAGAGTTAAATCTACAAATCTGCAAATAACTCTAAGGATATTCAAGATATTCAAGAAATTATTTTTCAAAAACCTTCCCGGGGATATATCTAACAATATCCCAAAATTTCACGGCGATTGGATGTATGGTTTTTGAATCTATAGAGTACAAACATACAGACAGACATTCAATCTATATATATAAAATTGAATGTCTGTCTGTCTGTACTCTATAGATTCAAAGACCATACATCCAATCGTCGTGAAATTTTGGGATATTATTAGGTATATCCCCGGGAAGGTTTTTGAAAAATAATTTCATGAATATCTTGAGTATATTTATAGTTATTTTCAGATTTGTTTATTTAACTCGCAAGCAGCGCCCCCATTGCGACGATGAAAACAAGTTTTTTTTATCTATAAGTTTTATTATCACTAAGTATGTTATCTTAAAGATAATTTATCAAAAGTAAGATTTTCTACCTAATAATTCTTACAAGTCAAAGTTAGTTTTATCATTTATCTACAACATATATATTGGGAGAATAGATAAAATGATGATTTTGTAATGTAGAAAATCAGAAAAGACAAAATTCAGGATGACACGGCAATTTATTTGAGACAAGAATAATGATAATTAATATTGATTTTATTCAACTTATCGAGTATTTTTCAAGGGACCGGGAAAAAAATTTCAATTTATCGAGAGATTCAAATTTACGAGTTTCAAATTATCAAAATATATCTCTTTTTTTATAAGTTTATTATCTTAAATATTATTTATCAAAAGTAAGATTTCTACCTATTAAATGCGCATAAGTCAAAGTTAGTTTTATCATTAATCTACATTAATTTTTTCCCGGTGCCTTGAAAAATACTCAATAAGTTGAATAAAATCAATATTAATTATCATTATTCTTGTCTCAAATAAATTGCCGTGTCATCCTGAATTTTGTCTTTTCTAATTTTCTACATTACAAAATCCTCATCTTTGATTATTTATCAAAAGTAAATGGTTTTGTTTACAAACAATATGTGTATTCAATATTGTGGTCAATAGTCAAATAATCTGTTTTTTTAAATTAAATAATAGAATTTTTTTAATTATATAAAAATTAATTTAGTAAACAAAATATTGATTTTTTCAAAATTTTTCAAAAAAATTTAAATATATAAGAATTTTTTTTTGTTGTAATTTTTAGTAAACAAAAAATATTAGAAAAATATATTTAGCTATATATATCTTTGGCAATATTATTTGCCCCCCAATGCATTAGGAAAGACAAAATTCAGGATGACACGGCACACAGGGACCGGGAAAAAATGTTCACTTTATCGAGAGATTCAAATTTACGGATTCTCCGCTAGGAGGCGGCACGTATAGGCAGCAAGCAACGTCGCTCTCGGTAAGTGAACTGTCTGACTAAAATATTTTCTCTATTTTTACTAAAGAGCAAATTCAATCTATCTGAAATGAAACCTACATATCCAATATATCTTACCATCATAATTTTATGTCTATTAGACAAGAATTCTGAGCCAAATTTACATACTTTCAAACCGGATACATATGGCGGCAAAAAGATTTGCTTATCACGTGTGAATCTTTCACTCTCAAAATATTTCCGAAACTTTCACCTTATGTGTGTAGTTTTAATGCTCTTAATATTAGCTGGCATTGAACAAAACCCAGGCCCTAAGATGTCCAAACAAACGACGTTGGAAACAAGCTTAGATAGGGATAAAGATATCAAAGATCTGATAAATGCACTCACCAAAAGGCTGGATAGCTGGGGTGAGAGGCTGGAATCCCGTCTTTCGGCAATCGACGATAGAGTAGAAAATATAAACCAAAGACTGCAACAACTAGAGGAATCTTCTGCCGTTACAAAGGCAGCACTCTCTCAAAACTCCAAAAAAATAAAAGACTTAGAAGACCAGCTTGAACACTTGGATGCAAAGAGCAGAGAAAGGAACCTCATTTTTTACGGAATAGAACAAGATAATAACGAGGACTGCCGAGAACGGATACGGAAGGTTATCGAAGAAAATATGCAAACAACGGAGAAGATAAACATCACGCGATGCCACCGATTATCCAGAAAACCTGGTGCACCGATCCTGATTGAAGTCCCAGAACAAAACGATAGATTAACTCTATTCAAAGCTGCTCTCAATTTAAGAGGAACTAAGATATCACTATCGAAAGACTATAGCATGAAGATGAGAGAACAACGGCGCGTTTTGAATGTCAAAAGAAGAGAACTCGTCGAAAAAGGTACTCTAGCTAAGCTAAGGGACGATAAATTATTAATTAATGGCATAGCATATAAGGTCTGTGATGGACAAATTGTAGATGCCAATGGACATTCATTGTAGCAAGCAGTTAGGAAACAATCACTTGTAAATAGTCAATCCAACGATACCTTTTCACTGACCTGCTGGCAGAGACTATCAATAGATCATCCAATCTTTCCGCCAAATAGGAAAACCCGAAATACATGCTCAGTTAATCATCGCCACTCAAATTACCCTACAAATAATAGTGTCTTAATAAAGGTTTTTGTTGTTGTTGTTTATTACCTTCTCCTTTTGCCTTTCTCACTTTCTACGTCTCTTTGATACGTTTTCTTTAATTAAATTTCTCTTCTCTAGGTGGTTCAACACGAATCTTCCCAGGATTTTTATTTGTCTTTCAGTAAAGAAGGTCAGGAATGTTATCTGTGTATAAACAACCGCCCTAAGGGAGTTGTCATTATCTCGACTGTCAATCTTTTACAGGGGAAAAGGAAAATTCTCTTGGAAAATCTTACAACTGTTATCTGACATTAGTCGTTTTCGGCGAGATAAGAGCGAACCCCCTGGTGCAAAAAGATTGTTCGATTGTCTCAAAGCTGCTACCGAATAATTCAACAAGACCTGACATGATATAATGTTTATTCCTTCCTTGCTTTAATTTCTTATATATTTCGCTTTCTATGAATGGAAATATTGTTTAAAAAATCTACGCTTCAAATTTTTATAACCTTCATTCATCAGCTGAGAAATTATTTTATTGAGACGAAAAATCTTGGTGTATGTACCATATGTAAATTCCAGTGTTTTTTTTTTTTTTTTTTTTCATTTTTTTATTTTGTATCTTTTTTTTCCTCTCGGATTTACCCTTTTAAATATGTTAATGAGCTCAATTGTCTTAATTATAATGTATAAATTTCATTATCTCAATATTGATTGTGATTAGCTTTTGCTTTTTTATCTTCATTTGCGGTGAATCCGTGGCAAATCCATGTATAATAAATTTCTTTTCCTCCAATTTACCCAGACTAATCTATTAGCTTGATTGTTTTATAAAATGTTTCCACTATAATGTACCATTAAGGTACTATTATTATTATTTTTTTTTTCCTGTATGTATCCTACATTTCTGCTTGGAGAATCTTTATAGACTAAAAGGTCTTAATAAAGTTTTTGTTGTTGTTGTTGTTGTATAATAAATTTCTTTTCCTCCAATTTACTCAGACTAATCTATTAGCTTGATTGTTTTATATAATGTTTCCTGTATATACCATCCATATTTCCAAAAAATTTTATTTTATTTATTTATTTTTTAAAATTCTTCTTATTTCTTTATTATTTCTTATAATCTGTATATATTTACCATATGTATATATTCTTTCACCATTTTTATTTCCCACTTTCTCCGTTTTGTAACCCCAAGGAGAATCCTCTGTAAGACCTGTGTGTCTTAATAAAGGCTTTTGTGTGTGTGTGTGTGTGAGATTCAAATTTACGAGTTTCAATTTATCAAAATATATCTTTTTTTTTAAATAAGTTTTTAGAGAATTGTTTTAACAAATGTTCGCTAGACAAACCTTCACTCGGGTAAAACCTCGGGCGAAGCCGGGTACATCCGCTAGTTTTATATATATATAGATTAGTTATTTTCCCAATATATAGAATTTATAAAGTTAATCCCCCTATATTAGTGATTCAAAAAGATAGATATGTTAACTACGCATATTTACAACAAAACTGAAAGTTATTCTAAAAACGATTGTAACAAAAGTAGAATTATCAATGAATAAAAATAAAATATATATTTTTTTAAAATATGGAAATATTTGAGTTTTTATATTATATAAAATATATATAGATGGCGCGTTATTGCTTTGTGTTAACACACAGATATATAAGCACAAAAGATGAAAACAAGAGTACGACCAACAGCATAAAACACAGCACTCCTTAATAGGGGCTTTAGTACTTGATAAGACATACCACCTTCCCAATACAGATAAACTCTCACCACTTTTCTTAGGTCCCTATGAAATAGTATTCCCCAATGTAGGCAGAATCAATAGACCTAAATCATCTCTAAACCGAGATATATACATATGGTAATTTGAACCAACAACCACATATTGTTTATAATATACCAATATTTTCATTTTGTATAAGAAACACATCTGTACATGATTATACGGATGATTGGCATGTGTCATTACATCATCATATGTAATGTACTTTGTACAAACTGAGGATAAATAAATAAAATTCTGTAATAGATTAAGAGTTGAGCTAAAGCAGAGATCGAGATGTAGAAATCCCACAACTTTGAGAACGAGGCCTAGAAGATGTCAGAGCGTTGCCAGGAAATCGTTAAGAGTATACAATGACACTTCTTCCGATACACGTATATCCGATATTGCATCCGTTGAAACCCAACACTTCCTCTTGGCAAAAATATATAAGACCTCCGCCCTAGCCGAAAATAAACAGTCACTTCACCATCAGCGGTAGCCCTCGTCGGTTGTGTCCAAGGTCCACCTCATCGACCACTTAGAACGGTAAGAACTCTTCTATCTCCATCTTTCGCTCCTAGCTCGACTCTATCTGTTCATGGAACTTTTCTATTACAACTGTGTCTCTTCGTTTTTTTGTGTGGACATTCCCAAGTCTTCCACTCTGCCTCGACCACGACTGCCTGTACTCTGTGAGAACTGTTAAAAGTCTTCCAAGGTGCAGAGAGGTACTGGAGAACTCTCCACACCCTGACTGTCCCTCTCGGTTACTACAGGTTTGCCCTTCTCGGTTACCACAGTAAAACGAGAGACCCCCTCGGATCTCACAATACAGCGAGAGACCCTCAGGATATCCCACCATATACACTAAAAATGTAAATGCGTTATGGTATTATATGGAAAACGCACTTTCGACTATCTATATTCAGACATCCCCATCTCAACGGCGAAGCACGCGATCTACGTTTTCTTCGTAGATTGTGAAATGCGTGGTGTCGCTTGAGACCCACTGGCAATTTTTCTTCAAACTCTGCAGCGGTGGCAGAGGCGCCCTATTCGTTTGTACATAGTATCATAATTATATTTTTAAAATATTGCAGACTGTGCACATTTGCGTGTATTGACAAGATAATTGTCTATATTCGGATATCTTTGACGCGGACATATCGCTCATTATAGCTCAACAGAACTTTCAACTTTTCTACACCTTAATCCAGACATTTCTACACACGACGCGCTCAATTTGTTTTTCCAAAATTGATCAGGTAATATAATTCCTTAGCTCCAACCAAACCTCCCTGCGGTCCCCCCTGGGCACTTGGAACATTCGACTAAATTCTAGTCCGTTTCCAAGGTGACCAACGTGGAAATGACATCCATTTTTCAATGAAGAGCAATTCGACACAACAACAGCGACCTCTCAGCTTCTTCGAGTCCAGAAACAAGCTTCTTAACGCATTTGACCACGGCTAGTCCAACTGATACAATTTCACTGTCTCAGAGCGAAGCGACCAGAATAAGAACAGACAACTAGAAGAGACGCAAAGGAGAAGGCTATTGTCGCCGAGGTAAATCCCAATATGGCTGTACCACGGAGAAAACTTGCCCTGTAATGCTTCAAGTAGTAGAAGATTCCAGAAATCAACTTGGACGAGTTTTAAAATCCTTGTAAAAGAAACATGTTTATTATAACAGCTAGTAGCGCGCTCTTCTCTAGCCACGATCTCTACTGCCGGCACAGGCAGCATCTACTTTTATAAAGGCACAAATACAAACAGAAGAAAATCTACAAAATATCTATTTACATATATAGAAGAAAGCAAAGTATATTTTAACATTTAGTAGAAATATTTTTCAACAGCAATCTTAAATAATTAATAAATAAAAATAAATATAAAAAGTTTTTATTCAAATTCATTCAAAAGGAAAAAAAATATGTATATTCTGCTATTAAGCAATTAGATATATGTCATAATTTGTATATACCAAGATGTAATCCCACCACAATCTATGCAATGTATCGTCCAAAAAGTTTTAATAAAAGTTAGGCCTCGCGAAAAAGAGAGAACAGCAATTACCAGGATTGCATCATCCAGGAAGTAAAGGTCACTACCCAGGAACCATAAAACTAAGTTCAAAGACCTTCTTCTTCCTGGAGGATGGTAATCATGAAAAGACAATGGAGGTACTAATATCCAATCACAGTTCAACATGAATAGCTAACAGCCAACCAAAAGTAACCACGTAGACGATCTCAACCAATGAGAGGCATAGAGAGTTAACGAGGAAGATCTCGGACTCAAAGTTAGTCAGTAGGAAGGCGACCCGACTAGGGCAAGAGGTGCCCAATCCCTTCTCTCACCAAGGTAACATTTTCTCCGATAATGTGATAGGAAAGTACCCCATTTAGTCTCAAAACTTTCTCTCCCTTATTCGCGAAGTCTTAGATTCAATCCCATCCTGGGTTTCCTCTCGTTGTTTCCCCTGTGAAATCCTACCATTCAACTACGACTGCGCCATCAACCACCACAAGTCACCAATCCTACAGTAAGTCAACAGGATCTTACATAGGAACAACAATCAACAATCAAAAAAGGGCAAATTAGTATATATATCTGAGTGAAAATAAAAGCAGCGGGGAACGATCAACATGGATTTAGAAGAACCTAATGTGATTTGTTAGTAGTAACTGATTAGCGATTTTTATGTGTTTGCTATATTTTTACCTCTTCTCTAAATATAATCGTCCCCCGCCGCTTTTATTTTCACTCAGATACATCTAATTGCTTAATGACTATTTTATCTTCTGTCATTTTTTCCCCTTTTGAATGCATTAAAATAAAAGCTTTTTTAAAATGTATTTTTATTTATTAATTAATTAGTTAATTTTATTTATGAATTAACAAAACTTAGAATCAATAGTTCATTGGGGATTAGGCCTTAAATAGACGGAATCCTGCTCGCGGCGGATTGATCAATTCCTTGTAAGAGACGTAACATAAGACTTAAAAAGAAATATATAAATTTGTTCATTCTTGGCCACTCCGACCACCCAAAAGTCTGAAAATTTGTACACTTGCATTGTTCATTGGACTGAGTGAATGAAAAAAGTTTCATACTTCTATGTGATCTGAAGGCATATTAAAATTGAATTTAAAATTTTAGAAAAGAAATTTAAAAATTTGTCCGTTCCTGGCCATTCTGACAACCGAGAAGTCAGAAAATTTGTCAAATTTTATTGTCATCGGGTTCTAATAAAGTGTACAAAATTTCAGATTCCTACGTTCTCTAGAAGTATACTAAAAATCGATTGCAAGATATCCACTAGAATATCACAAACGAAAGTCTTTATTAAGACATATAGTCTTACACATCGCGTAGTCTACAAATGAAATTAATAAAAAGGTGAAGAGCTAATTACATTTAATAGTAATGAAAATAAATTTGTCGTAAAGATAGAAGCTGCCTTGCTAAATGTTTTAATTTTTGTTTGCTCCTGACGAGGACAAAAGATTTTTGTCGAAACGTCGAGGTAATAAAAAGATTTACTGGCCGAAGTATCTTTATTTTCAAGAAAAATAAATTTGTGTACAGGAAAACTTAATTAAGACAATCAAGTTCATAAATAGATTAGTCTGGGTAAATCCGAGGAAAAGAAATTTCTCTTAGATTTATCAATGATCCTTCAAATGAAAAAAAAAGAGTAAAAGTCAATCAAATTTAATAGTAATAATGAAATTTATATACAGGAAAACTTAATTAATAGAGTTTGAGTCAAAAGGTGATCCATCAATTAAGTTTCTATAAAAGGGCGTACCTAGATCTGTAAAAGAAAAAAAAAATTCTCAAAATATTTCGAGAGATTGCTCCCGCTTTATGTTCAATAAATTGATAAAGAGGGAGAATCTCTCGAAATATTTTGAGGAAAAAATTGTTTTATTTTTTCTGTATAGATACAGGTACGCCCTTTTATAGAAACATAATTAAGACAATTAAGCTCATAAACATATTGGTCTAGGTACATCCGATAAAAAAGGCTACCCTCTCTGACGTCACCATTAACATAGAAGCTGGGTTCTTTCTGAGCCCAGAAGGTAGAGTAGCTAGAGGTCAATAGCGAGGAAACGGTCACCATGCTGCCAGATTGACCAGCGATCCCAAGACTGTCCATAGGCCACTCTCACCTTCCCGAGTGTGCCCCCTCTAAACCGAGGTAACCATGCTCAACACGTGTGATTCTTTTACTTCATGCTAGTGCGCTTCTACCTCGGGCCTATGACTGCAAGTTGGATGAGTATCCCACTGCGACGAGAGAGGTCAACGCTCTACATTTTACAATAAATATATAACAAAAACCTAATATATACTTTTTTGACTAACACATTACAATAAGTACGAAATTTTAAAACGGTTTATATCATATTATATGAATGGAAATCTAATGCTGCACATGACTGGTACAGAGCAGGAGGAACAAGCACCGGTTTTGTCCTCCCAAGAGAACAACAGTCTTTGATTTCCAGACTTAAGTCTAGTCATCTACAATAAAATCCTAAATAATTGCAACTAGATATTCAATGAATGAAAGGAAGAAAAAATTGCAACGATTTTCTTTATTCTAAATGTTGGCGAGCTTTCAGGCGTTAGCCTATCTTCAGGCCGATTTCGCAAAAAAAAAAAAAAATATATATATATATATATATATATATATATATATATATACAAATAACACAAAATCTAAACTATATATAAGGTGTAGAACTGATCCTACCGGAAGTAAATTAAACAAATTGTAATAAAATATTATCTAGTCATCTACGGACAATGACTTTCCAGAATGGTTGCAGGTTTTTCCCACTATGTACTAAGTGTAATTCTAAGCCTGCAACCCCAAGACATATTATTGACTGTATTGACTCATCCATTGATGAGTTCTACTCTTCCCCGGCAGACACCATCAAGAGTCTCAAGCTTTACAAGCTTGATACCTTAGTGTGATTGAGTGGAGATAAGAAAGAAGAAGAAGATATTATATGAACACATATAAATGCTTATATAAAGATATAAAATAGTGTTACGTCGTACCCAGACGCTATTCGTGTACTTTGTCTATTCAGGATGCCACAAATATACACATGTGAGTTCGAAGGGATTGCAGCTAAAGTTAGCGCTTTATTATGGCTCACTAACAGAAAGAATACAATGAGTTGAAATTGCCTTCAACCTCCCCGTCAGAAGTATCCTTGGCGCCGTGGATGTCACTCTTGTGAAACCTTCCGCTCCACACTGTATATGTTCAGCCTGGACTATACCGCCTTGTAGGTCGCTCAGATGTCAGCCTCTCCTGGCACCGCCTTGTAGGATCATCCACACGCCCGGAGGCAAGTCGCCATGTATTCTCCCGCCGCAGATGTCACCAGACTCTGTCCTCCCCCACACAGGAATGCTGTTTTTGGAGCCTGCCACATGGCAGCGGGGGCAGCTGGAGTCCACCCCTCTTTCCCCAACTTTACTCTGGTATCTTGGCCTTGTCATCCATGTTACAATAGTATACTTATTAATTCCACTATCCAAAAATTGGGGGTGAAAAATACTAGCGTTATCTTCACTTCCATATTCTTGTGGGATCAAGCTTCCTATATCCTACAGTTAAACCACCAGATGGTGTCCTCTTCTTGAACCTGACCTTCGCTGCTATTTTATACAGAATTTTACGGTCGTCTTGGTTTTAGGTCCCTTCTTCGGGATCGGTTGCCTATCACAAGGTCTATGCGAATTATCTTAAATGGCGTGACTGTCCTAGTAGCATTCTGCCATTATAAGTTGGCGCTCAGAGCTGCTACTTCCATCAGTAAAGGGTGGGGAGAAATTTTGGCATCTCGACGACACAGTTCACGAGTTTAAGCACATTACTATGCATCGTACTCATCCATTGATGAGCTCTACTTTTCTCCGGCAGATACCATCAACAAGCTTTACAAGCTTAATATGATTGAGTGGAGATAAGAAAGAAGAAGAAGATTATCCATCGTGTAATTGCGCGTCTTTGATTAGAATCAGTGGCACATTTCCGTGACGCCATTTTAAAGTTACATATAGGTTGGATATCGTCATCTCTACGACATTAGGTGCCCATCCCGTAATCCTGTCCATATCTAACATATGCCACTTCGGCCTAATTTCAGAACTACACGACTGGCATCACCTGATATCGCTGTGTCGATAGAGGACTCGACCTCGGCTGATTGCGCCCATTTAAGGCGTCGACACGATACGTGCTTTAGCCTTTGAAGATCAAACTCTTCATCAGTGGAGATACACACATGTTCCTAGTAGCTTTACGTCCTTTCTCTTTAGACGTGAAGAGCGGCTTTGCCGTCGTATCATCTATAGGGACATCGTCATCTTGGAGGGAAGTCTTGACTTTGACATGGCGGTGGAATTCTTGAGTCAGTCTCGGAAATTGTAAATCACAGTACCCCCAAGGCCTCAATACACACATATTGGTGCATTGTATATTTGTATATATTTATAAATAAAATATTAATGAATTGTTAAATACATAGTTCTATTTCAAAACGCTAGCTTTCAAGTGATAATCGCTCTTCTATGGGCTTAATAAAACAATATCGACTATTATTATTATTTATTTAAGTAACTCAGGTTCCTGGAGCGTACAGAAGTCGCCAACTACCCGGGATGTCCTTCTGACCTAAGTATTCTTGGATTTATATACAATGCCAGTGGAAGTCCAATTAATGAGGTGTCTCCAGGCAGATTTCTTTATTGGGAGATTTTCTAGGGATGCTGGACATATGTTGGTGATACCTAGGAGAGTAGCTGTCTGGAATCTTTGGTATTGGAAGGTTGGGCAAGTGAAGAAGAGGTGGTCTACGGTTTGGTCTTCATCTTGGCAGTGGGGGCAAGTTGGGTCTTCTTTCGATACCGTTGCAAGGTCTGCCTGAATGTAACCATGGCCGGTCTAGATTGTTGTGGAGGTAGATCCATGCTTGATGTTTCGAAGCATTTGGAGGAGTAGTTTCGGGGTAGCAGCAAATCTTCGTAGATTTCTGGTGGAGTAATTTTGGATGTAGAGGTCTGTCCACATTTTGAGGGCTATCTGTTCTTTTTTTACCGCGCGCGACGCTCTTTGGGAGGGTGGTAAAGGATAGTGGCAGATTAGAATGTGCTGCAGCCTTTGCCGCCTGATCCGCCAGTTCATTTCCTGGAATACCACTGTGGCCTTTGATCCAGCAGAGTTGCACATTTGGTGAAAAATTCAGGTTGTAGATTATTTCCGCAATTAGTTGTGTTCTTGGGGGCCAAGGCCTACATATGGCTGATAGAGCTGATTGGCAGTCTGAGGCAATGATAAAGTGTTCTTTCGGGAAATTCATGGTAATTTTTGTTGCGTAAAGAATGGCAAGCAGTTCAGCTTGGAACGCTGAGCACTCCTGGTGGAGTTTAAGTTGTATGGTTTGTAGAGGAGGTGGTAGAATGACTCCAGCCCCAACTCCTTCTGATGATTGGGATCCGTCTGTGTAAATGGTGGTGACATTTAGTTGTAGTGATTTGGTAAAATAGATTATCTTCCGTAATGGAGGATAGGGTAAAAAGGAAGGACTTGGGCGTGATTCGTAGTGGCCCGTTTTCGAAGTTTTTAAATATTCTATGTGGGCCTTTATAGAGATATCGAGTGGAGGACAACCCGTCAATGAAATAGCTGGTATTGTCGGTGTGCATGGACCACCTCTTATTATTGCTTTCGCATATTTGTAGTGGAGACTACGTAGCTTGCGAGCCCCATTTGTGTCATATGCACGTTTTCCCCAGACACCAGAGCCATACAGTAGCGCTGGGAGAACGACTCTCTTGTAAATTTTGTGTCCGGAACTGAAGGTTGAACCAAATTGCCCTTTTATGGTGCTAGTGAGCCTTGGGAGTATCCATCGGTATCCATCGGTAAACTGTTATTGAGATGTTTAATAAATTGTCTCTTTGAATCAAAGGTAATACCAAGGATTTTAATTGTTTTGTTGATTGCAATGGGCTGGTCAAGAAATTGGATGCTGTCCTTGTTTGGCCATCTTGGTTTGTTTCTGTAAAACATGCATGCTTGAGTCTTGTGGGGATTTACCAACATTCCATGCCTTCTGCACCATTGTGAGAAATTTTCAAGAAAGTTGTTTATTTGACATTTAGGAAGCTTTGGGGCCATCTGCACCATTAGTGTGAAATCATCTGCGAAGCCCACTAATTCGCTCTTTCTAGGTTTTTGCAAAGTGAATGCTTTTCTTGCAATCATATTGAAGAGGAAGGGACTTAAAGCCGCTCCTTGTGGGACTCCACGGAGTGACAGAATGTGAGCAGTGTGTCCCCATACGCTATAGGCCATTTTTCTATTTATTAAATAGCTGGTAATTAGTTGTAGTAATTCCTCAGGGCAGCTAACCTCTCGTAGGGCTTCAATGATAGAATTCCTATGTACGGTGTCGAAGGCTCTTCTAATGTCTAGGCTGATAACTAGTGTTTTCTCCCCCTCTTCCATGTCCCTGTCTATGAATTGGTTTATTGCAGCTAGGGCGTTTTCGGCCGAACGGCAAGGAACAAATCCAAATTGGAGGGGTGAAAACCAATTATGCCGGTCTGCTAGCCATTGTAATATCGACTATATCCTACAAGAAATATTTACAAAAACATACGCGCGCAGCGTGGATATTTAAAAACCGTTGTAGAGCGATTATCGCTTGAAAGCTAGCGTTTTGAAATAAAAAGAAACTCAGTGTGAGAAATATATTTTGTGATTTGAAAACGTTTTTCACAATTTCATCATGAACATAGTTCTATCTTTATCTTATTGATCGTGTGTATTAATATCAATATATTCAGACACAAAGTACCTAAATTTCCCTCCAATCTAATGTCTGGAATGTTATAAAAGTGGTGCATCAAATGACCTAGATTTGCTGATTACCAGAAACAGGTTTGACCGCTCCTGTTTGGGCCTCTCCATTCTTGTTTTCAAAATATTTTCCTACTTCCTCCAACCATACTACTGGCTCACATACAACACAATTACTAAGAAAATAAAAAATAATATTACTATCCATCTTATTGGATCATTCACCGAATTTTATTTACGATTTCAGCATAGGTGTTTTTTTATTTTATTTGAAGAGATAAAAGAGTAACCCTCAAAATAACAACAACAAAAAGCTTTATTAAGACCTTTTAGCCTTATAATTAGCCCTATAATTAGCCATATCCGAGTAGAAATGTAGAGGTCATGCAGGAAAAAAACAGTATTAATGCCAGTAATAAAAAAAAAAAAAAACATTGTTATTATAAGGTTGTTCCAAAAGTTCGTGTTTATCTTAAAACGTTGTTTTTATTATTACTTGGCGAATAATATTATTACGGCGCGAATACCTAATACAATTACTTTATACATAATACAAAGACATTATAAACGGCGAATAATATTGGTATTTCAATTTTTTGCAAGTGTTTACATACTTTTGAGACAGCCTTGTATTATCATTTTAAAAACTAATCACATATAATGGTAATATGATATTTATATACAGGAAAACTTAATTAAGACAATCAACAACAACAACAACAAAAAGCCTTTATTTAGGGTCACTGACCCTATACAGGATTCACCAGAGGTATGCATAAGAACAAAGCAGTGAGACAAAGGAAACAACAATATAAACAGAAAAAAAAAGAGAAAGAGGGAAGCAAGAAAAACAACGAGTAAGAAAGTGAGGAGTGAGTGTCACTTGGACTTCTTCTGAGATATGGACTTGTGGAAACCATAAAACGCCGTAGCAATATACTTATTCTGGGTCATATTGTCAATTATTGATGGAAGTGAAGCACAGAGTTGCCCAGTTTTGAGCATAAGGGTTCTTCTTTCTTCTTTCAGAGCAGAGCAATCAAAAATATAGTGAGTGATTTCATTTTTTAGTTTTGAATTACAGAAGGTACAAATCGGGTCCTCACCGCAGAGCATCTTGGTGTGGTTTTCTCTAAAAAAACTTGAAAGTATTCTAACTTGTGCGAGTAGTCTTACAACCGGGAAAGGAAAATCCCCTAAAAGGTATCCCTCCGTCATGAAAGATATGTGAATGTCTTTGTAGTGAGAGTATAGCTTAGATTTATCCATTCTTGTAAGGTCGTTTTGTATAGATTGGTCTGCCGCGCTGTTTTTAAGAGCCCTGTAATGGCGCTGCTCAGCGTTTCAGGAAATTAAGGCAATCAAGCTAATAAATATATTAGTTTTAACCCTCAAAATATGTTTTTTTCAATAAATTTACAAATCAAATTCCTTAGGGATTCTGTAACTACTTTCCAATATCTTATTTATTCTTGCCAATCTTAAAACCAAAGTAATGCACATAAAGCATTTATTGAAAATTTAATAATCAAAAACAAGATTTTTTTTCTAAGAGATTCATAAGGGAAATAAAAGTAAAGAGATGAATAGAAGAACGACGTTTGGCAATTTTACCGCAAATGTTTCGAACGAAAAATCGAAATTTATTTTAAGGAGAAATAACGATGGGATTCCCATCCCTGGACACTTTATTTTTTCGTTCATCATTACTCTTCATAATTCATCCTTTCATATTTCATCCCTAAGGATAAAAAATAGTCGTTATTTCTCTTTAAAATAAATTACTATTTTTTCGTTCAAAAGAAACATTTGCGGTAAAATTGTCAAACGTCGTTCTACAATTATAAGCCGCATTATATTGTATTATAAAAAAATAAATATTAAAATTTATTTATGATAAAATTAATTGAATATTTATATTAGAAATTATTTTTATATATGAAAAAAAAAATGTGTCCTATGTCCTATAGGTTCTTGTGCCATCTGGATGTATTGTCATTCCTTTATATTGTTTTTTTTTTCTAAGTCTTGTTATAGTTTTGTCATCTTTATCTCAGAGTTTATTTCGCATATTTGAACTTTTCTTTTTTTTTTTTGTTCAATTATCTTGTATTTTGCCAAAGCACCAGCGTCAAATACTGACATTTGTTCTTTCCTTTGGCTCAACTTTCTGGCTTCTTTTGCCAATTCATCTGCCAAAGTATACCTCTAATAACTCTCTAATTTTATTTTTATGTGAAAATCCTAAATATATAGTTCCATTCTAAATCAGTTCTCCCAGTTATATATATATGTAATAAGTAGAGTTACTGTTGACTTGTAGAATCCTGTCGATTAACTTTGTGATGATAAAGTGTTGACTCTCGCTATACTGTGTTGACCAAGAGGAACAGTCAGGATGGGGAGTTTTCCAGTACCTCTCTGCACCTTGTAAGTCCTTTAAAAGTTCTCACAGAGTACAGGCAGTCGTGGTCGAGGCAGAATGGAAAGCTTGGGAATGTCCACACAAAAAACGAAGACACAGTTGCACTAAGAAAGTTCCGTGAACAGATAAAAGTTGAGCTAGGAGCGAAAGATGGAGAGATAGAAGAGTTCTTACTGACTACATGGTGAATGAGGTGGACCTTGGAGACAACCGACGACGCGCTGATGGTGAACTAACTGTATTTTTAGCTAGGACGGGGCTTTATGTACCGTTTCTGTGAAAGGGGGTTTTGCATGTCACCAGATGTGAGAGGGGTCGTCTGGGGACATTCTACTGGCGCCGTCCTGACAGCTTCCAATCTATCTTTAGATGTTGCTTTGTGGCTTCCATCTATCTCGAATTTAGACGTGTTTGACTTCTATCTCTCTAGCTCAACTCTTAATATATTACAGAGTTTTATTTATTATCCTCAGTTTGTACAAATTACATTACATATGATGATGTAATGACACATGTCAATCATGCATATAACCATTTACAGATGTGTTTCTACTATACAACATTAAAATCTTGTTGTAAGGTATATACAATATGGGGTTGTTGGTTTAAATTACCATATATATATTTTTTTATATTAATAAATTCGGCGTGTTATAATTAGATTGAAGTAGTACTTCTGGTGTCTCCGTGTTGAAGGGAATGTTAGCCTGAAATCTCAAGAAATAAAAGAATTGTAAAAGGAAACCAAATCCTAGATTTATTATTGATTTATTTAAAATATAAAAGTGACGGCTGAAGAGAAGGGGAAGCTATATACATAATCTAATTGATGTAAATAAATATATGTAAATAATCTTTGTTAGGATTAGAATGACGAATCCTGTATGGGACTTTGATTCCAGTAAAAGGCTTGTTGCTGCTGTTGTATATAGTCACACTGTGTAGAAAATACTATACTATACCTACTACATATAGGTTTCTCTCTGTATTCTTAGTTCTCTTCTCTTCAATTACTCTGTAAACTGGCGAATCCTTTATAGGACGAGAGGTCCTCAATAAAGGCTTTTGTTGTTGTTGTTGTTGTAAAATATAAGGGCAGGTAAGAATATTTGTTAGATATATTTGTGAATCGAATTGTCATACGCCGTGTTATGGAGACTTCCTACTGACGGCAATATTTGTCCCAGCCCTTGTTTACCACCTATACACACTCCGCTTTTAGCAGCAATAAAAACATTATTCATAACTGGTAAAATGATGTGAGAGATTTATTTACATACTAGCGAATATACCCGGCTTCGCCCGGCTTTTACCCAAGTAAAACTTTGCCTAACGAACATTTTTTAAAACGATTCTAGAAAAAATTCAATCCCTACTGAATCTATACTTCTCTATACTCTCGATAATTTGAAAATTTTTTCCCGGTCCCTTGAAAAATACTCGATAAGTTGAATAAAATCAATATTAATTGGTCCACTCGGTAATTTGAAGTTGAAGGAATAGTATCTTGCCACAAACGAACATTTGTAAATAGCTGTATTTAGCGAATGTACCCGGCTTCGCCCAGTTTTTACCCGAGTAAAAGTTTGCCTAACGAACATTTGTTAAAACAATTCTAGCAAACATTCAATCCCTACTGAATCTATACTTGTCAAGATAACTTTATGTTTGATATTCTGCTCCACCTAGCTGTACCACACGTTGCTGTGTTTGAACAAAAAGGCAGTTTTGATACCTCAAACATAATTTACTAATGATCAAATGTATACAATACATCAAAATGAAAATTAACAATAAAACTATCCCTACATATATGTCATTTGAATATAACATTGTTACGTCGTACTCAGACGTTGTTTGTGTTATTTGTCTACTCAGGATGCCACAAAGATACACACGTTGGTTAGAAGGGATACAGCTAAAGTTAGGGCTTTATTATATGTCTCACTTAACAGAAGGAATACAATGAGTGGGACTTGGGACTCCCACCTCAGGTCAGCCTCTGTTGGGTAAAGGGCCACAGTGGAGTTGCAGGCAATGAACTGGCTGACCAGGCAGCAAAGACTGCAGCAATCTCGAACCTGGAACAATCCTACTCCATCCTTCCCCAAAGCCTTGCCCGCAGCCGTGCCCACTCATCTGCTATGGAAGCTTGGACCTTAGTCTACACCCAAGATTACCATAACAGAAAACTAAAAAGATTTGCGACCTCCCCAATCCGCCTTAGGTCATTCCTGTCCAAAATACGCCCTGGAATGGCCACCACTACCATCCTTACTGGTCACGGCCATGTTCTGGCAGATCTCTGGCATAGAGATTCAACATGTCCTCACTGCCGGAAAGGTTCAAAGACTGTGGACCACCTCCTCTTCTCCTGTCCAGCTGTTATGCTACACAGGCTACAGACACTGCTTGGAGTACAAGACTTAAGCCCTGCCCCTACTTCCTGACTCCCTGCCTGCCTGGAATTACCTGGTTACCTGGTTCACCTCAGCAATCTATCCTCCCCATGACTAGACTTCTAGATTGTAGCTGTACAGCCCGGGTAGTTGGTGATTTACGCTTCAGGAGCCCGGGTTACCTCTATTTTCTCTCTTTCTCTCATCAACTTCCCCGTCAGAAGGATCCTTGCTGCAGATGTCATCAGGAATGCTATTTTTGGCGCCTGCCCCCGACAACACATGGTCATCCCTCCCCTCATCTTCCCCCAATTTTACTCTGAAATCTTGGCATTGTCATCCATGTTACATTATGTTCAAAACATAGATATACATAGTTGATGGTAGAATAAACATGCTTCTTCACTTGTGATATTAAACAATATTGCAAACGAATTTCAATTGAATTATAATTTTGTAATTATTAAATATCATCATGAAAATGTCTAAATTAAAATGTCTTAAAATGGCTTAAAATGTCCAATTAAAAGTTAAAAACCTATATATATATTTATAAACGTATATAAATATTGTTATATATATTTAAATATATTTTTGAAACACATAATTTTTTGAAAACATTAAATTTTAAATAAGAGGTTTTTTATTATATTATATAATAATATTGAAATATCAAGTCTTTTTACAACGTCATTAGAAAATCATATTACTAAATCCTCAAATTAAATATTAAATTTATTATACTTGGAACACATTTTAGCATTTTTACAATTTATAATTGTAATTTCACCAGATACCGCGAGAGGCGCTGCTTGTGGTGTAATTTCACCAAAAAGCTGCTTCGAAGATTGCTGGGAAAACGTGTTGTCAACTACGAAGAAATGGTGACGATCCTCGAAAACTGTGAACGAGTTATCAACGCGCGACCACTCACCTACATTGCTGAGGACAATGATGACCTTGTGCCATTAACCCCAGAGATGTTCCTTCGAGAACCAAGAACTGAAGGAGAGATTGATCTAAATGAATTCAGGTGTAACTTTGGGAAGAGCTATGAGAAACGCAAACGACTCCTGAAGGAATTCCGTAAGAGGTTCAGAAGCGAGTACCTAGGATTGTTGGTGCATCACGACAATCGCAAGAAACAACGACAGTTAAAAGTTGGAGATATCGTCCTCGTGGAGGTTGAAAACAGGAAGCAAATAAACTGGCCTATGGGAAAGATTACGAAGGTGTTTCCTGGAACTGGCAATGTGCGAAGACTTGTGGAAGTTAAGACTAAGTCTGGATTCATGAAGCGTGCAGTTCAACGATTGTTCCCACTTGAAGTACCATCTGAGGACGTAGAGCAAGGCGACGGGGAGCTTAAGCCAGCGGAGGATGAGATCGTCAGGGAGAAAACACCCGGTGTGGAGTCCGTGTCAGTGCAAGAGAAAACTACTCCAGTAAAAGTAGGGAAAGTTTACACGCGTTCTGGAAGAAAAGTCAAGTTACCGATTAGGTTTAAGTGAAGTTTGAGAGAAAATTTAATCATAAAACATTCTGTTAGATTTGAGATAATTCCTTTTTTGTTTTTTTTTTAAAGTTAATATTGACCTTATAGCAAAGTTCAAAAGGTCAAGGTGGGAGAGTGACGCGACCATAGGTACTTTTGGGCCAACCGAGCGCTGGCAACACTGCACCCGCTGCCCCCCGCGCATGCGCGAGCAAAAAAAGAATACCCCCGCATCTCCTGTAAACAAAGCTGTCTCGACGCCAGCGTTTGGTTTTGACAGGCCTGAAAAAGAACTATCTCTCATAAATTTTAATAATTGGTTTTGAATAATATTTGTATTAATATTAATTTGTGTGATTTTTAAATAAATATTTCTTTCAATAAGTATTAAATTATTCATCACTGTTTTCTACTTTTGGCCTCGCCATCCAGCGTTGTGACTCAATTCTTCTGATCACTGCAACAAAGATATTGATTTATCAATTTATAATTTTCAAGTCAGTTTCCAGCATTACTGTAAAGCTAGGAGCTTTTAGTTCAGGTTAAGCCATCGGGACCTTGTATTGTCTCTTTTTTTCAAATTTAAGACAAGACAACAAATATATTTTCATTGAATAATATTAAATCATATAATAAATTATTTCTTCGCCACAATATATTTTATACTGTTGCAATGAAAAATAATTGAATAGGCTTCCGAAAAACTTTAAATATATTTTTAGTTAGTTATATGAAAGATTTAAAAATATATATAAAATAATGGTAATGCTATACATGAGCTATATCGACCCCAGAGTGTAGTTGCAGAAAGAGGGGAGAACTGAGTTTTTCCTCCTTCCACGTTTCATGACTGTTTTCCCCGACCGAGGAAATATACCAGTCCAGATAAGAGATTGTACCAGGAAACTTTGTCCTCCTGACAGTATTGTAGCGTAGAAAATTATGAAAGACAGACTTCAAGATTTTGAGATTTAAAAATATTTTATTGACATCATACACAAGTCAATGGTGGTATTATATAATCTACTAAACGTATGACCCGGCTTCGCCCGAGAATTCCCCCGATTGCAATTTCCTTCATACTGAAAGTACATCAATAATAAATATTAGAAGTGCCATAGAATAGCAACACAGAAGTAACACATAAACTACAGGAAAAATGTGTGTGATGGCAAAAATTGTATTATATAGTGTTTAGGTATTTGATTTAATTAATATAGTTGTGATATAATAATATATATTTATATTATCTCTATATATATAAAAGTCAATGTCTGTCTGTTTCGCGATAAACTCAAAAACTACTGAACCAATTGATACCAAATTTTGCATGTCGCTTTTTATAAACCCGAGGAAAATTTTCGGGTACATTTTGATTAGTATTTTTGGCTATTTCTTTTTTTTTCATTTGAATAACTTTTTTTTCACGCGGAGTAATCCGGAATAGAATGAATACCCAAATATGGCCATTTTTATAAGCATCGGTGGTTCAGTGGTAGAATGCTCGCCTGCCACGCGGGCGGCCCGGGTTCGATTCCCGGCCGATGCATTTTTTTTTTTACAATTTTTAAAACTCATTTATATTATATATATAATATAAATATATATTATTATATCAACTATATTAATTAAATCAAATACCTAAACACTAATATAATACAATTTTTGCCATCACACACACTTTTTTCCTGTAGTTTATGTGTTACTTCTGTATTGCTATGCTATTCTATGGCACTTCTAATATTTATTATTGATGTACTTTCAGTATGAAGGAAATTGCAATCGGGGGAATTCTCGGGCGAAGCCGGGTCATACGTCTAGTATATAATATAAATGAGTTTTAAAAATTGTAAAAAAAAAATGCATCGGCCGGGAATCGAACCCGGGCCGCCCGCGTGGCAGGCGAGCATTCTACCACTGAACCACCGATCCTTATAAAAAAATGGCCATATTTGGGTATCCATTCCATTCCGGATTACTCCGCGTAAAAAAAAGTTCTTCAAATGAAAAAAAAAAAAAGAAATAGCCGAAAATACTAATCAAAATTTAACCGAAATTTTCCTCAGGTTTATAAAAAGCGACATGCAAAATTTGGTACCAATTGGTTCAGTAGTTTTTGAGTTTATCGCGAAACAGACAGACATTGACTTTTATATATATAGAGATCCTCATAAAAAGAGGGATAAAATAAAGGAGTAAAATATATACAGTTATGTACAGTCCAGCAGACTCCCCCAACGACAGAGAGTCCAGACAGTAAGTCACGTTCTCCCCTCATCTCAAGGCTCAGAAAGAACCTTCAAGAAAAACTTCAAGATGATACAGTAATTTATTTAACTTTTTAAGCACCTGGAAAATCGATGCATCGACTTGGTGTGACTTGAAGTCCCTCTTCTCCTTAACCTAAAAATATAATAAGAAGAATTAATTAAAACGAATGAAGACATTTAGACGCGAATGTTTCTTTTCACAAATATATCAAACTTCTACTGTCCTTACTGCGATTAAAAAATATTTTGGATGGGTTTGGCTCATCAGTGGTAACCCTCTCAGCGGTTTCGCCAATTTAATCTACCAGACCGCTTCTTTAGATCTCTAATACTGTATTGGATCATTCTGCTTTTATATTCTACAATGAAAGGTGGAATCTTAGAAATGGTATTTAAGTAAACTATGAACAGAAAATTTTAGGACAGTATAATTACAATTAAATATTTGCATTGAGCAATATTCTTCCGCAAACAATAAGAACAAGTGAGGCATAAATTAATACAAAGCAATAACGCGTAAGGACAGTAGGAGTTTGATTTATTTGTGAAAAGAAACATTCGCGTCTAATTGTCTTCATTTGTTGTATATAGATGGCGCGTTATTGCTTTGTGTTAAAAATTAATTAATTGTATTTTAAATTGTTCCAATTTTGTTGCCTAGTATATTAGTATTTCAAAATATTTTAAGAGAATAGTTTTGCGAGCCTTTTTTTGAGGGCTAACACTAATTAGGAATGACCTTGAAAACGACCGGCACCTAAAGGGTTAAGGAAAAGTAAAAAAAAATAAAATTTATAAAATATCCAATTGGTAATTAGATTAGTTAATTAGGACATCCGGGCGTCTGCCAAGACACGCATCTATAGGTACCTCCTCGGTGTGGAACTGAGTAGTGAAGACCTTGTCTGGAGGAGAACTCTCCCAAGATGGGGAAACCTTCCTTGCTGAAGAAATGTGTACACATACACAACTATATATATGTGGTAATATATCCTGTCGACTCTTCAATATATGTGGTAATATATCCTGTCGACTTTCAATATATGTGGTAATATGCTATGCTGGGAACCTTACTCTTGGGATTGCATATTGTTGAAGTGATGACGCAGTCGTGGTGGCTGAGTAAGCAAGGATTACACACAAGGGAAATAAGCCAGAACACTTGATGGGTTGAAATAAAAGGCAACTGGTTTGGAGGAAAGAAAGCTTTGAGAAGGCGGAGCGGGTTTTGATTGTTAATTATCTGATCACATGGTGGTGATTGGACTTAGCTATGGGATGAGCAGAGGGAGAGAGGTCTAGAGCAGATGTCACCTCGGTGGGGGCGAGTCTAAGACTAACAATTCGTGCTTCTCGATTTAACACCAAGAGTTGTCTTCCTTCCCATTGGTCGAAAGATGTCACATGACCTTTTTCTATTGGTTGACCTATTTAGGCGATACTTTCTAATTGGCCCTGCGGCTTTCTTTGGTGGAAGATACGTCCGATCTTGTCAGGAAGTATTGGGTGTTAGTTCGACTCTTATAACTTCCGCGGTTATCAGATACGTCCGGTCCTGCTCCGGAAATATTGGGCGTCTCTCAACTTTTATAACTTCTGCGGTCACCAGATACGTCCGGCCCTGTCAGGAAGTATTGACTGTACAAGCTATTAATAATTGCGCCCGCTTTAAGCCTACTTCCTATGTCTTGCTGCTACTTTCTTTCCTCCAGTTACCTTATTCTTTATTAAATCTTTGAAAATCATACATTGTACATGCATAGTGGGTCGGGGGTGCATACAATTATATACAAATTATGACATATATTCCCCTAAACTTTATCTACCCTTTATTTACTATCTTATTATATATTTTTTCCACCTTTGTAAAAAATGATTAGAAGAATCAATAAAATTGTTTAATTGTCTAATAGGTAATTAGGGAAGTTTACAAAGTAGCAAAAAAATACATAAATAATTAACAATCTATAAGAAAAACCCTTAAAGTTTCACCGCATAAGTTTCTTTTCTGTGAAAAATCAATATTTATTTCAAAGAGAAATATTTACTATTTCTAACTTTTTTGGATGAAGGATGAAGTTTTTCCGTTCGCCATTACTCTTCATATTTTCACCCTTTCATACTTCATCCAAAAAAGTTAGAAATAGTAAATATTTCTCTTTGAAATAAATATTGATTTTTCTCAGAAAAGAAACTTATGCGGTGAAACTTTAAGTGTTGTTTTATAATCATACGCCGCAGTCCTTTATAATGAATTAACAATCTGTTCATAAAATAATAAATATATTGCTATAGCCATATAGCGATAGCCACTTACACCTGTTCGGTCATTGAGGTGTACCTGCATACATGGTTAACTTTACTTGAATCATAAAGAAAGTGAATTTGTTGAATATTCAGGATTAAAAATAGATCAATGTTTAGTTTTTTTTTTTCTGACGCAACTCTTAGCAAAATTCTGTTTAAACAATCTGTAGATATGTTTTTACTATTTTCTATCAACATGATCAAGTATTCTTTTTGTGTTCTGTTTGTTCATAATTTATATTGTTGTTTTTTTTACATGTATAATATATTCATGAGAAGATTAGGAGTATAAGTGAATTTAGGAGATTCAATTGAAGTCGAATAAACTATTGAAAGTGGCAATTCTAAGATATTTCTACGATGTAATACTCTTGATATAATTTGCATATTGTTTAGATAAATTTACACCTCTGCCTATATATCACAGCTTTGTTAGTTGGCTAGCTGTTCTTGGATAGGGCAGGCCGCTGATAGAAGTGAGCTGCTTGTGTGCATGTGACAATATCGTTGCGGAATTTCTTGTTGTTCGATGAGAATGGTGAGGCTTGATTGAAACGCAGTCGTTTGAGTGGAAGGTGAAGCATACAGTTAGGAATAATCAGGACACGTAATGGGGTTTGAAAATAAAAGGCAACTGGTTTGGAGGAAAGAAAGCTTGAGAAAAGGCGGAGCGGGTTTTGACTTATTAATTATCTGATCACATGGCGGTGATTGACTTAGCTATGAGCTGAGCGGGGAGGTCTCGAGAGCAGATGTTACCTCGTTGGGAGCGAAGGAGCAACTGTAGGTGTTGTTCCTATGGGAGCGAAAGCGCTACTGACCATTCTTGCTTCTCGATTTAACACCAAGAGTTGTCTTCTTTCCCATTGGTCGAAAGATGTCACATGACCTTTTTCTATTGGTTGACCTATTTAGGCGATGCTTTCTAATTGGCGGGACTATGTCACGTGGCCGTTGGCTGTTGGTTGACCTATTTAGGTATTGTCTTCTAATTGGCCCTGCGGCTTTCTTTGGTGCTGCTTTTGTCGAAAGATATATCCGGCCTGGGCAGGAAGTATTGGGTGTTAGCTCGACTCTTATAACTTCCGCGGTTATCAGATACGTCCGGTCCTGCCCCGGAAATACTGGGCGTCTCTCAACTTTTATAACTTCTGCGGTCACCAGATACCTCCGGCCCTGTCAGGAAGTATTGACTGTACAAGTTATTAATAATTGTGCCCGCTTTAAGCCTACTTCCTATGTCTTGTTGCTACTTTCTGTCCTCCAGTTACCTTATTCTTTATTAAATCTTTGAAAATCATACATTGTACATGCATAGTGGGTCGGGGGTGCATACAATTATATACAAATTATGACATGCACATAATTTTATTTAGTTTCATTTCTTTAATCTCTTATCCTTCCTTATTGTTTATGAAATACCTTTTAAGTGATTCCTGGGATCAGAATACCACTCAGACACAAAAGTCGGAACCCTCTTTCTTGAAACGAAACTTCAACAGTCCTCTGGTTGGTAGGAGGGTCAATTTTACTTCATTTTCTTTCAACCACACCAGAAGGAACAAGAATGGAACCCCCTCCCCCTGATTCTCCCAACATGTAGACAGACAAGTATTCTTGACTTCTTTTCGGGGAGTCCTTGACTAATATGAAGGATCTTCGTAATTATCAGCCTTCTTTCTTTCCCGAATATTTTTATTTCTCAACATAAAATTTTATAATTAATTTAACTTCCGCCATCATATCACAAGCTCTGCCTTATTGTCCAGTCAATTTCTTTTAAGTTGACGTTAAAAGTGCTAAAGCTGCCGTTAAAATAATTACTGAGTCACGCTTCCATTGTTTCCTTTATTATTTTGATTATTTAAATTCAAATTATAAAATTTGTAAATTTTTATTATTTAGTAGAGAGAGAGAGAAAAAAATCCTTTACTTCTTACATCATCCAATTAATTATATATTTATAATTAATAACAATAAAATATAACAACGTAACGTCTTTTGCATCGGCTTTTACACGTCATTTAGACATACTCTAATTTGTATATAGAATAATAGAAGTGAGAATATATTTAATATTATAAATTTTAGTAGTTAGAGAAAAGAGAGAAAGACAGAACCATACACTTATAATCAAACTAGTAATAAGAAAAAATATTTTTTTTTGTAAAGAAGGTAGATAAGATTGTTAGTATATATATATATTTTTTATAATTTTATATTTTGTCTTTTTTTTTTTAAAGATTAAAAAATATATATATATTTTATATAATGAATATATCTAGTTGTATTTAGAACAATCACATCTGGTATAAATTCAGTTATAAAAAACATTGAAATACAATTAGCTTCTACACAACAATTTATTATAAATAAATTAACTAATAAATATAATTATAAATTTATCGACTCAAATAAAAAATCATTAACTATTTAATGAACAATTGGACAAACATTGATTCAGTACACACATTTGATTTTGAGGACCTATATTCTAAAATAAATTTAAGAGATCTAAATAATAAAATAACCAATTTATTTAACGAATTCATTAATGACAAAACTTTCCACATTAAAATTATTCATAACAGATATAAAACAATTAAATTAGATCTTAAAACAGCAAAAACTCTACTGGAAACTTTTTTAAATTTTAATTATATAGAATTTAAAAATAAAATATATATTCAATCAGAAGGCGTTCCTATGGGAACTTCTTCAAGTCCTTTATTAGCCAACCTAATACTTTTCTGGTACGAAAGAGAATACTTTCTACAAAATAATGTCAATTGGCAAATATTCCGTTATGTAGATGACATTATAATATTTAATAATCCACAGTTTAAAAACATAATACCTGAAATATATCCTAAATACTTGAAACTTAAGAACAATGAAAAAATTAATAGAAACAAAAAAGTTAACTTTTTAGACCTAAATATAAACCTTACAAATAATGCTATTAAAATTTATAATAAAAAAAGTAATTATAATTTCAATATTATAAAATACTCTAATATAAATTCTAATATATCATTAAACTGCTGCAAAGGTATATATTTTGGTCAGTTTCTAAGATCTTATAGAATAAATAATATATTAGAAAATTTCATAGAAGATATTAAAAATTTAAACATGGAATTTATTAAAAACAAATTTAGTATTAAACAAGTAAAATACTTCACCAGTATATCAATTATAAAATACTTTAAAAAAATAAATGGAAGTATCCATTTATTAAATCAACTTTTTATAATTTCTCTCAATAATAACTAATACAAACTTATAAACTTTAACAGTTAATTAAACTTAAATTTTATAACTGATTTTAAAAAATTTTCACAAGATTTTTAAAGTAATATTGTATATAATTCATTTTATTTAATCTCCAATTTCTGGGGAGGAAAATGGAAATTAAATATTAATGAATTTTCAAAATTAATAGCTTTATTAATCATCTAATAATTTACCTTTTTTTAAAGGAAAATTAAAAGATAAATAATAATTATATCAGTTATATTAAAATAACTAACTGTAAAGATTATAAAGTTTGGCTTTCTTCCCTTAACTATTTTCTCTCTTTTCTTCTTCAGTTGATTTATTATTCTGAAATTTCTAAGAAAACAATCTATTTCTGAAAAGAGGAGCACGGGTCCCCCCCCCCCCCCCCGCAACAGATGTTATCCAGAAATAGTTGTTTACAGAGGAACGCGTCACAGACTGGGTAGGTAACATTTGGAATTCCTTAACACTTATGTATGTTGAATATTTATATATAAATGTTTCACTAAAACAACTTAATATTAACACATATAGTCCGGTCTAAGAGAGATATATGATATAATAGAGCAGAGGTGAAATATCAGCTGGATTTCTATTTGATAATCCTCGGTCCAGCATATCTCTCTTTCCATTAATTAATTCATTTTAAATTTTTTTTGTATATGTCTGGTCTACCATTAGGGTTTCAAAACATAATAACCAAATTTATAACAAAAGTTAATTCATATTATAGATATTTCACTAAATACAACTAGATATATTCATTATATAAAATTAAAAAAAAATTTAAAATCTTAAAAAAAAGACAAAATACAAAATTATAAAAAAATATATATATATATACTAACAATCTTATCTACCTTCTTTACAAAAAAAAAATATTTTTTCTTATTACTAGTTTGATTATAAGTGTATGGTTCTGTCTTTCTCTCTTTTCTCTAACTACTAAAATTTATAATATTAAATATATTCTCACTTCTATTATTCTATATACAAATTAGAGTATGTCTAAATGACGTGTAAAAGCCGATGCAAAAGGCGTTACGTTGTTATATTTTATTGTTATTAATTATAAATATATAATTAATTGGATGATGTAAGAAGTAAAGGATTTTTTTTTCTCTCTCTCTCTCTCTACTAAATAATAACAATTTACAAATTTTATAATTTGAATTTAAATAATCAAAATAATAAAGATAATTTTAATACAAAACTAAACAACTATTTATTTTTATAATTAATTTAGATTTAGCTTGCTAATCTAATCAAATCTACTTGATATAAATTATCATATTTATCAGTTTACTCATTAAATTTTAAATATAGAATCACTATTATATTTTTATTATATAGTTTTTACACTATATATATATATAACTATTCTTATATTCAATAATAGGTCCTATTCCACACACACAAACAGCTCTATTAAGACCACCGGTCTTATATAGATTCACCACAGGAAGAAAGGAAGCATAGATGGAGCTCCTGTACTCTAGGCAGAGCAGCACCCAACAACAGCCTCCTGGTCTGACGCATGTCCAATGGCCACACGTTCCTTCGTGCATACGTCAAGGTTAGCGTATCATTGAACAAGCTAGTGTGGAATCAGGCGCGTTCTATTCTTCGCTTTCCTCGTCCAAATAGACGAATATTCCTTGTGAAAGAGTTATGTTACATGAGAGAAACTACGTGGTCCACGCCATTTTTGTAAAAGCCTTTTAATTTCAGCATACTCTTTATCTGCTACAGCAACATTTCAATGTTCGGCTAATTGGCTCAACTTTGAGCCAAATTTTGAGACAATGAGTGCTATGTTGAGGGTACAAGTACTAAGACAACCAACCACAAAAATACATCAGAGATGTAAAAGCCATTTACGGCTTTTTTTGTCCTCTTCATTTGCTACAGCAACATTTCAATGTTCGGCTAATTGACTCAACTAATTAAATGGCTTTTATTTTCGAAGCATCTTCTGCTGTATATAACTGTCCAATGGGTAGCGAGGTCGATATATTGATTGCTGACGTGGCCAACGCGCTACATCCGTCCTGAAACAGCACATTGCAACATTAACACGTGAACATGCACGCACCTGTACACACTAATGATCACGTGCCGCCCGTAGCCAATAGCAGTGCCGATAGCCACGTGACTGCCATCTGGCGCCCCTTTCACCTGGAAGCAAATATTTACACATCTCCCTGGCGCGATAAGAATTGGAGTTTACGTAAGTACACGACGTTTTACATTTTATTTACATACTTTCTATATACATATGTGGTTTACATTTTTCCAAATTAAATCAATTCACTTAGTTGTCCCACTACAGCGGTTAAACATCTTCTAGCTTTGCTTCCCGCGTCACGGCCGCCATCTTGGAACTTAGCCACCTAGCGGATGATCACGTGGCATACTCGACTTGAGACTTTTGAATGGTTCTTTGCGGTCAACATTTTAGCCTACTGAGAATAGTTTAAAAACACCTGGATTCATTTGTGTGTGATTATCAGAGGACAATTCGTTCTGAGATCGTGATAACACCAATTGTTCCCAGGGTGGTCCTCGAATCTTCTCCTTTTCCTCTCCGAACTACTCACGGGTTTTTGCTCCTAGATCCTGCATCCTGTGTACGTTCTTACCACTTTCCACTACCATGAATGCTTAGAAAATCACAAAATGTAAAAAAAAAAAGAAAAGCTGACATTAAAATATATAAAAAATAAAAAAGGCATATCCTGACCAGGAGCACGTGTGCTTTTCAGAAGGCAGAGCGCCATCTAGTGGAACAGAAATAAATCAAGAAATTGGGTTGGCCAAATATCAGGGAACAGGTTAAATCAATGAATAGTTGATTTCTGTTCCACCAGATGGCGCTCTGCCTTCTGAAAAGCACATGTGCTCTTGACCAGGATATGCCTTTTTTATTTTTAATATCAACACCTGACCTATTTATTTTTTCATTAAAATATATGTTGATTTTTTTAAAGCTTACATTATAAAAATAAAAACAATATTTTAAAAACAAGTTCTCTAAAAAACATCAACAATCAGTTTCGAACCTAGGTTATCGAGAATACCAAGCCACATAGGCTACTACAACAATAAAAAGCTTTATTAAGACCTTTTAGTCTTATATAGATTCTCCGAACAGAAATGTAGGTGTCATGCAGGGGGAAAAAACAGTAATAATACCAGTAATAAGCATTGTTATTATTATAATTTTTAAAGCTAATCACATTTAATGGTGTAATATGAAATTTATATACAGGAAAACTTAATTAAGACAATCACGAGCTAATAAATAGATTAGTCTGGATAATATAGGGGCTACTAGATTAACGTCACGTTTGACTAGAAGATAACTCTCTTGTAAACTTATTTCAGGCCTTACATTTTTGTAAAAGTCTTTTTTTTTCAGGCTATGTTTTAGACAGAATATGTTTAAAATATATTTTGGGAACACATTTATTAATAAAAGCCACAAGCAAATGTAATTCCACCAGATACGGCAAAGGGCGCTGGTTGCGAGTAAAATTGGCAAGGAGATAAACAAATTGGTGAATAAGAAATGGCGATGGAAATTATTTCTAAAAAATGATTTAGCTTATAACATTTCTCTGGATACAAAGGTGTGATATGTAAAATTTGGCGATATTCACTTCACTAGAGAGAAGTTTTGGAGTTTATATATTGTAGCGTATAAATCAAGTCTTTGTATATCTGAAGGTGTGAAAGTATTTATTGATGAGACGTCACGGCGACTAGTCGACAAAAATTTACAAATTAACCCCCAACCATCTACAGCTAGAGAATATCAAGCAAGCAAGCTACGTAACTAATGATTTTACAAATATAAAATAATAAATCTGTCTCAAATGTTTCCATTGAATAATTAAATTAAATTATAAATTATATTTCTTCGTCACAATATAATAGAGATATAAAAAAAGAGCGTAGAGCTTGTACAAGAGGTATGTATGTATATAAAAATGTAAATTGGGAAAACTAATGGAATTTGAAAAAAATGATTGTAAGTAAAAATCCATATTGTCAACTATCTCTACAGTGCCTTACCATGAATCTCTATTTTAGGATGACTATCAATCATCACTGGAATCCATTAGGGGCGACCACGAGAGGGATTCACGACCAGGCGCGAAGGGTTCTTGGGTAATTGTTATCGATACATGAATAAAAAAAAAAAGAGTCTCAGATGTCTCGATGGCGATGCATGTAGACATCTAAGACTCTTCTTTGAACACGACAACATTAACAGCAAAAAAAAAATCCTGACGCCTTGGTGAAAAATTACTATTCTTGATCATTTTGATGATTTGTTTTAAATTATTTCTCCTCTCTCTCTCTCTCTCTCTCTCTCTCTATAATCCATACTAGAAGAATGACCCGGCTTCGCCCGAGAAATCCCCCGAGTGAAGTATCCTTCATACTGAAAGTACATCAATAATAAAGAGTAGAAGTGCCATAGAATAGCAATACAGAAGAAACACATAAACTACAGGAAAAAAAGTGTGTAATGGCAAAAATTGTATTATAATAGTGTTTAGGTATTTGATTTAATTATTTTTTGCAATTCATTTAGTTGTTTCAAAATTAATATAGTTTAAATAGACGGCAGCTTTTCCACCAAACCCCCATTAACCTTTGAAATTGCCTGAGTTGAGTGACTGACTGTAAAGAATCCTGACTGCGATGCCCATCTTCTCAGTAAGAATTTAAAAAAAAAAGGTTTATAAAAAAATTAATCCAAAATACTGGCATTTAAATATTTTTCTGTAAAAAAAATAAAAGAGAATATGGAAATATTAGGCAAACATATTTATTTATTTATGCTTATGAGGTGATAGAGCAGCGTATTTACAATTAGAGAGGAGAGACAAAATGAATTAAATCTAGAAAAAAGAAGTGAGGACATATCGGTCATTAAAGTCTGAGAGGCAAGGCCTTCAGCCAGTTCAGGGCTTCCGGGGTGACAGAATGGAGATTGGAGATTCCTCCATTGAATTTGTACAGCGGGCAGTCATCTAGTATATGGGACATTGATTGTGGGTCGTTGCAGGCACAATTTGGATCTTTGGTGTAGCCCCATAACTTCATCAGCTCTGCACACCTTCCCTGACCTGTCCTAAAGCGGTTTAGAAGCACCCATTCTCGTCGAGGGAGGGAAAAACCTGGGATCTTGACACTTGGGCTTGTGATGAGGTTCTTGTTTGGGATATCGGAGCTGATCCAGGAATTTGTCCATGCTTCTGAGATATTAAAATTTTGGGAGAGAAGTTGGTTTCCTCTGGACCATATAAGCTTCCTTGATTTCAGTCTATGATTTGGGGGAGACTGTAGGATAGGGTTAATTTCGAGGTCGGGTGAATCCAAGGGTTTTTGGTACATTTTCTTGGTGGCTTCCTTTCTGCGTTGACATATCATGAGTGCATAATGTAGCTGCTGTATTGTCCGTGAGGTCAAGAGACGTACGGACCTCTGTGGTGTTGATCTCTTGGCGGAACGACTTGGAAGTCGGACTCGGGCCCCCCCACTACGGCAAAGTGGATCAACTTCGGGGGGGAGGCAAACATATGTGTTCGCTAATGATTGCGACTGCATTTTAAACGATTTTTAAAAAGAGATTTAAACAAATAAAGGCCAGAACAAAAATTAATAAAAAATATGAAATCCATTATTTACATACATTCACAAAAGCAAACGATGACAGAATTGATGACTCTGATACTTGTATATTTTAATAATAATAATAATAATAATATAAATGAGTTTTAAAAATTGTAAAAAAAAAATGCATCGGCCGGGAATCGAACCCGGGCCGCCCGCGTGGCAGGCGAGCATTCTACCACTGAACCACCGATGCTTATAAAAAATGGCCATATTTGGGTATTTATTCCATTCACAAAAGCAAACGATGACAGAATTGATTGATGACTCTGATACTTTTATATTTTAATATATCCACCGGACTTGCAGTCCTGGATCTTTCAGTAGGTCTCGAGGACCACGCCATCTCCATCTCTTCAGCGACGAAGCACGCGATCTACGTATTCTTCGTAGATCGTTAAATACGTGGTGTCACTGGAGACCCGCTGGTGATTCTCCACCAAACTCTGCAGCGGTGGTAGAGGCACCATATTCATTTTATCATCCATATAAATATAATTATCTTTTTAAAATAGTGCAGACTGTGCACTTTTGCATGCATTGACAAGATGTCAATAAAATTATGTTAATTGTCAATTGTCTATAATCCGTATATCAGCGAATACATGTGTAAGGGTATATTTACCTTATAAGTAAATACCTCATTTTGTGATTTCACCGCCACTCTGTGTTGTGACGACAGTTCTATAGAGGGAGTCACTATTCTTGGTCGGCGGGGTTGAAGGTGTCGCTGCTTGTACCACTTTTAAAATAACCCACGAAAACAAGGGGGTAAGTTATAGTTATTAACAATCAACAAATAAGGAATGTATTATTAATTAAATTATATTATCAAATGTAGTTATACTAGAATAATCGGGAGATAAGGGCAAATCGTCCCGTTCGTACTCGAAATTGTTTACAAGTTTTTTTCCGGCAGCCCTCATTCCACTCGCAGCATCCCCGCAGTGCCGCCGTTGACCTCCCATTGGACTCCTTCTTTTCCCACACCTATTATTTTAATCGACCTAATTTTGGCGGAGACGCTGGGTAACGTTACCGAACTTTCAAATAAGCCAACGTTTATGGGGCAGGAAGAATCAACAAACTCTTGAACCTTTGTCAGAAAGAAGAAAAATTAAAATAAAAGACGACTAGAGATGATACTTTGGTTAGGATGTTGACATCAACTTTCGATTACCATCTCTATATTGTAAGGTTATAAACTCAAAAGGAGCTTCTTCTATAGAACATGTTTATTTCAATAGCCTTCGAACAAATTCGTTCTTCAACGACCCGTTGAAAGTTGGCAGAACTTTCCAGAATCTTCCAGGAAGTACACCGGCGTCGGCGGTAATCAGCAGTCCGACCTCTTGAGACAGCAGCGTTTGCTTGGAGTACACCATGTAGCTTCGTTCTTCTTCCTCCGGCGTGAGTTCCTCATCCCTATATATCCAGGAGTAGATCTTTCCAGAACGGTGATGGTTGGTCAGCCAATCAGAATGCCGCCAGCACCAAGTCTTGCGCAATCGCTTTAGATTGGCTAGCGAAATAAATATGTCCTATAGAAGAAGCTCCTTTTTTGAGTTTATAATCTTGAAATATAAGTAGATACTACTTATCTTGTCAGAGCCAACGAGATCCATCTACTATCTCTGATGACGGAAATAGGAACTCTGGCTAAAGAAGTACGAGAGAGTGGCGAAATATAACAGATGGGACGAGGCAATGAAGCTTGCCAACATGATCTTCTACTCAACTGGAAAAGCTAGAAGATTGTACGATACTAATGAAGAATCATTCATCTCATAGAGAAGTTTTGAGGACACCTTCCGCGATGTGTGTGAACTGCGCCGAGAAGTTTTAAAGTCTAGGGCGTCGATCGATCGCTGGAAACAGACGAAAAATGATCGAAAATGGATATATTGAGGGTCTTTTCACTGATGTCTTGTGTATCAACTTCGGCTTTAACTTTTCCCTTCCAAGTTTCAATTCCATAGACTGCCTTTTGGTCTACATACAGCCCTTTTGTTGATACACCGACGCATTTCAAAATGTTTTTTTTTTTTTTCACGGTATACACTGTGCATTTTGGCCAGCTTCGTCTCGTATTATCCCTTGTTTGCCTATCTGAATTCCCATATTGTAAGCGAATATTTATTTTTAATCCGATGATTATTGTTCTTTGTGTTATTAATCAATTTCTATTCTTGCCTCTCTTTCTTTGATGTCAAAAAGTTTTAGCATTTGGCAAAATTTATAAGAGAATAATTTTTAAAGCCTTGCCAAACGCTTTATTATTATTTTTTTTTACGAAGACAAAAGATTTTTGTTGAAACTTTGAGAAAATAAAACTTTAACTAACCGAAGTGTCTATTTTAAAAAAATAAATATTGAATGCCGGCCAGACAACCTTTATCTTCAAGATAAAACGTTTTAAATTTTTTTGATCAAAATTGTCATTCTGAATTTTTTCTATGTAACATTTTCGTGGAGAGGCTGGTAGTTTGGAAAATAAACTGAAGATTGAGACAATGAGTGCTGTGCTGAGGGTACAAGTACTAAGACAACCAACCACAAAAGTACATCAGAGATGTAAAAGTCATTTAAGACCTTTTTATATCCTCTTTATTTGTTACAGCAACATTTCAATGTTCGGCTAATTGGCTCAACTAATTAAGCGGCTTTTATTCTCGAAGTAGCTTCTGCTGTATATAACTGTCCAATGGGTAGCGAGCAGCTTAGCTCGATATATTGATCGGTGACGTGGCCAACGCGCTACATCTACTCTGAAACAGCACACTGCAACATTAACACACGAAAATGCAAGCACACGCACACACTAATAGTCACGTGACGGCCTTAGCCAATAGCAGTGCCGATAGCCCACGTGATACTGCCACCTGGCGCCGTCAACTGGAAGCAAATATTTACACATCTCCCTGGCGCGATAAGAAAGAAGTTTACGTAAGTACATAAAACGTTGTACAATTTAACTTATACTAGTAGTACTACATATACTTAGTATTTATGTTTTTCTTTTTTCAAATTCCAATTCTGTTAGCTGCCCAATACAGCAGTTTCACTTTGATATCGCTAGATAACGTTCCCGTCATTCCCCGTGGCCGCCATCTTGGAATCACGCCACCTATCGGATTACCCACGTGGCTAGTTTTCACTTTTGATTTATTTTTTTTCAACCACTTGGAAATATACTTATGCAAATCTAAATATTTTTATGTTAAAACTATTATATTCGAACATATATACTAAATAATTAGTATCTAATCCTGATATTAGTAATACTGATAAAAATAAGGGCAATGTGAAATTTAAAAAATGGCGCGCATTTTTCGAATCGCAGAATCTCCCCATTTACATATTATAACAACGGTAAGAGAATATTCATAATTATTTCTTACATGTTATGCATGAACTATTATATACAACTTTGCATCTTTTTTTTTAACAATCGAATAAGTTCGTTTTTTTAGTAGCGTTTTTGGCATCACATTACTTAATGAGTAAAAAATAGTACAAATGTGAAATTGTACTGGGATATGATGTCTTTTTCTTATAATACATTACTTAATGTTTTGAAAATAGAGCAATCCATAAATAGACCATCAATTAAAAAGACATATATTAGATCAAAATATGCATTTTTAAATTAAAAATTACTTAATGTTATACATTTTTTTAAATTTTTGCTCAGAGAATTTATAAATAAATTTTCAACACACAAATGATCATTCTTAAAGTATTTTAATCCAAATATTTAATCGTCTGTTTATTTTCTATACCTGAGCCTCTTGATAAAATTACCAGGTAGATAGATATACTGGTTCAATAAATTGGATTTTGATCCGAGATGACTTTTTTAAGCATTATGACTCCTTCATCTTCAAAAGTAACATATTTGCATATATATTTGCATTTTACTATACTTTATTTCGTTTTCAAAATTCAAATCTTCAAAGGTGATATATTTGCATCTATATTTTGATTATATGATTTGTATTTTTACTCTACTTGGTTTTCAAAATTCAAATCTTCAAAGGTGATATATTTGCATATACATTTTTATTATGTAATTTGCATTTTTACTATACTTGTATATTATACTATACTAAAATGGTACATATTATAGATACACCTTTCCTTTCTTTTAATCAGGTAAACAAAACAAAATTCTTTTGAGTAACTTTGGCAAGTTCGATTTTTATTTTTTCTTTATATTGCGACTTTATATTTTAATTGTACAAATATAAAATATGTAAATTTTGTTAATTACTTTTTGTTGTGGGTTAGTTTGTTTGCTTTTCTTGAATGTGTAAGAGTTATCTTTGTCTATTTTTGTTACTTTGCTAAAAATAATAAATAAATATTTTTGGAATCTTCGTGACAATATATTCAATTCCATCAAAAATCTTCCTTTCTATAGAAACTAGGCCTTCCATCTACCTTCCTAGGTTAGGTTGCTGTCCTCTACGGGGAAGTAGGCGCCTCCATCCGGGTCGGAGATGTCTACACCAAGGCCTTCCCGCTTCTCAACGGGGTGAGGCAGGGCTGCCGTCTCAGCGCCGCGCTCTTTAGCATCGTAGTTGGGCCACTGTTACGCCGCCTCGAGAGGATCAAGTTCAGAAGAAGCCCTCGCGAAGCTCCTGGACCAAGCCGACCTCGTCGGCGTCGCCACCTTCTTCGATGCTGCACTGGAGCACACCAGGGTTGCTACTATCGGAAGCCGGGTTGACGCGCGTCGTCTGGACAGAATCCTACTTCCATCAGGCTTCTGCGACCGCGTCACCCAATACCAAATTATCGACTACACCTACTCGGATCACCGTGCCGTCCTGATCCAAGTAGGAGACTCAGCTCCTACAAGACTTCCCTGCATCGGCAAGCTGCTACGGACAGACTCGAGAGAGCAATCTCTTCCTGAGGCGGAGATTGGAGGACGACACTGCCCGCTCCGACTATCCTTCCTTGTCGGCCCTCGGGCGTTCCCTCCGAGCCAGACGCCGCTCTCCCCCCACCTTCACCGACGACGACGGCATCACCATCTCCGGGGGCCAGCTTAGGCCTTTCCTTCTGGAGCGTTTAAGCAGTCGCTTCGCCCAGGCTCTGAGCTCGGCAAGACTTCCTCGCTGAAGTGACTCCCCTGGAGTTCGACGAGTGGGACCAGCTCTTTCTCGCCGACATCTCCCGCGACCAGATAGCGGCAGCCATCCACCGCCTGCCAAATGGCCGTGCCTCGGGATGAGACAGTTTACCCTGCGAGTTTATCAAAGCCTTTAAAGAATTCTTCGCCGAAGTTCTTTGGCAAGTCTTCGAGGCTTCTCGACTCCACGGGGCATTTCTTCCATCTTCAAGGTGCAGCAAGGTCATCTTGCTGCCGAAGTCGCACGGTGGTCCGTGTCTGTATGTGGCAGCCTCCAAACGAAGACAGGATCCTAGGCGGCGTGCTCATGGGCCGTCTGCGCCGTCATCTGTCAGACCTGGTGCACGAGTGTCAGACCTACCCTGGTCCAGGACGGTCATCCTCCTGGTTCAGGACGGTCATCCTCCTGGAACATTGCGCGAGTATCCGACAAAGTCGCCTGGGCTGCGAGACATGACACGCCGCTGGCTGTCATCTCTTTGTATCTAAAGTCGGCCTTCAACACCTTGAGCAGGAGTCTCGTGGCCCCCCGGGCGCATACCATCGTCCTGCGGGGATCAGCGACCGCCACTGTAGATGTGCCCCGCTCCATCTCCTGGGCCGACCTGCGTCGTAACTGCTTCTCGCGGCACGACGCAGATGTTGCTCTACGACTGGCCCTCCACGCCCTACCCCAGCGACGGGTCGCTGACCCACAGATATTGGATTTGCCGAGCCGTGCGATCCCTGCTCCGGGAGGTGTTCGCCTCCTGCGAAGTGCACCTGGAACTGCAGGTCTGACTGTTCGGCGTCGGCCTCCATCCCGAGGCAATAAATATCACAAGTATGGCGAAGGCTACCATCTACAAGTACCATCTTGGTCATGAGGTGGGTAACACCAGCCATCACCTCGACCTGCCCACTCTGTGGGAAAGAACTCTCGCAGTCCATCGGTGGCGGAGTCTTTCCCGCGGTGGGCGCCACCAATGAAGACTTGTATATATCTTTATATATATGTATATTTATCAATTATTTATATATATATATTTATTCTGTATTTAGCCTTATATAATCTTATATTAGATAATAAAAGGCATATATTAGATTTAATAAAATATTTATTTTGCCAATATTTCGGCTGGCTGAACGGCTGAAAATATAAGATAGAACTCATATTTTTCCTTTAATATTTTAAGATATTTTACATATTTGATTGCAATTTTTATAATAATTTTTTCATGCACAAATTTCTTCCACCTACTCTGTATTTTAATTGATTTCAACTGTGATATTATAACACTATGCGGCGCTGAATTTTGTGTATACAAAAATGTAATGCTTCGATAAAGGTTGGCGTTCAGCCAGCCGAAATATTGGCAAAATAAATATTTTATTAAATCCAATATATGCCTTTTATTATATAATGAATTAAGTATGGATTGCTCTATTTTCAAAATAATCTTATATGAATGACGCAATAAAGAAGTTTCAATCTCAATCTCTCTCTCATTTCTCTCTATATATATATATAAAAGTCAATTTCTGTCTGTCTGTCTGTTTCGCGATAAACTCAAAAACTATTGAACCAATTGGTACCAAAATTTCCATACATAGGTAAAAGAATACGGGGAAGACGATAGGCTATTTTAAAAAAATATATAAATCAATTATTAAAACTATATATTCAAATTTTTCAACTTAGCTCACGAGCAGCGCCTCTAGAACACGTGACGTTTTGACGGCGGGGGGCGCCCATTGGCTGCCAGCGAGCACGTGACCTCCCTGCCGCCGGGCACCCCCCCCCCATATGTGTTTACTAATGACTGCAACTGCATTTTAAACGATTTTTAAAAAAATAGATAAACATAAAAACAAAGATCAGAACAAAAATTAATAAAAATTACGAAAGCCATTATTTACATACAGTAACGCTAATTTTGTAAAGTTTTTTTTTTAATTGCATTGTGTGCACTCACCGTAACTTAGTAATAAAAATTTCTTTCTCAATACTCAATATTTTTGTAAAAAAAAGTAACACTCGTGTAAAAAGATATTTCAAAAAAGTACGCAAGCAACTTGAAAAAAAAAGAAAAGCAGAACGCTCATTGGTCGCTTAATTAGCTTGGTGTTGTTACTTCGCCTCGTATTTACTCCGCGTAAAAAAAAAGTTCTTTAAATGAAAAAAAAATAAATAGCCAAAAATACTAATCGAAATATAGTCGAAAATTTTACTCAGGTTTATAAAAAGCGAGATGCAAAATTTGGTACCAATTGGTTCAGCATTTTTTTAGTTTATCGCGAAACAGACATTGACTTTTATATATAAGAAGATATATATTTTTTAAATAGTGCAGACTGTTCACATTTCTATGTATTGACAAGATGTCAATAACATTATTTTAATTGTCAATTGTTTTTATGTTGAAATGCCGATACCACACACACACACACACACAAGCCTAACGTTTAGGACACCTACCGGCAAACTTTGGGTTGACAAATTCCTCGGATGGAGGTTAATGACAATATTTTTATCATCAACAACAAAAAATCTTTATTACGACCTTTTAGTCTTATACAGATTCTCTAAGCAGAAATGTAGGATACATGTAGGCATAACAGTAATAGTACCTTAATAGTAATATGATATTTATATACAGGAAAAATTATATTAAGACAATCAAGCTAATAGATTAGTTTGGGTAAATTGGAGGAAAAGAAATTCCTTATACCTGGATTTACCACGGATTCACCGCAAATGAAGGTAAAATCAATTGGATAATGATAATATTGAATCCAAGTACACCAACAATAATGACGTTTTATTTATTTTTCGGAATCCATTGTTTTATCTTTACACCCGCTTTCGGGGTATCTCCTTTCCCAAGCAAAACGAAAAAACACCAAGTTAAATATAACTTTCATTTAACAATCGTGTGTTTCGTTTTGCTTCGTAAAAAATAATTCCTTCCAAATATTGTGAAGTTAAAATAAAAAAGTATTAGCGTCTTTATAATATTTGTTGTTATAATTAGAATCGAGAGACGCTATATATACTTGTAACATAAAACTTCCCTGAATCCGCATTCTTTATTAAAGAATAATTCTTCAGGAAAGTGGCCAAACAGGAAAAACCGCATTCAAAGAGAGGGGGGCTAGAAGATACACGTCAATGGACGGGAGCTGAACTTGACACTTATCTAGGAAACACATTAAAATAAAAAACAGAGCTATTGTGTACGGTCGGGGAGTTTCCGCCAAACTGATCTCCTTTCATCTCAAGGACTTGGAAAAATACCTTGCAGGAAATTGACATGGACCCAGAGAACAGCAGCTTTACACACCCAAGATAGTGGAAATTGCTGCTGCTGTGATAGAGATGCATGAGGATATCTGAGGCTCTTCATTGGACACGACAACAACAACAACAGAAAATTGACATGGACCCAGAGCAGCAGCTTTACACACCCAAGATAGAGGAAATTGCGACTGCTGTGATAGAAATGCACGGAGACATCTGAGGTTCTTCATTGGACACAACAACAACAGAAAATTGACATGGACCCAGAGCAGAATCTTTATACATCCAAGATAGTGGACATTGCTGCTGCTGTGATAGAGATGTATGGAGACATCTGAGGTTCTTCATTGGACACGACAACAACAACAACTTGGAGAAAACTTGTAGACTTGAATACAACATAAAGTTGCGGGAGGATTATATTCATATACCTAGGTACTCTTTAACATCTAGGTACCTTCATCTAGATGCCGCCCGCTGCATCTGGAAAAACCATCAAGAAGGCTGCCACAGAAACCACCGACAAGAAGAAGCGCAGGAAGAAGGGAAAGCAGAGGTTCCCCATCTACATCTACAAGGTGATGGTCCACCCCGACACTGGAATCTCCAGCAAGGCCATGTCTATCATGAACTCCTTCGTGATCGATATCTTTGAGCGTATTGCTGGAGAGTCCTCTCGCCTGGCCCACTACAACAAGCGCCACACCATCACCAGTAGGGAGATCTAGACTGTCGTCCGCCTTCTTCTTCCTGGAGAGTTGGCTAAGCACGCCGTTTCTGAGGGAACTAAGGCTGTCACCAAGTACACCTCCAGCTCCAAGTTTAACATCTAGGTACATGAATATCATCCTACCGCAACTTTATGTTGTATTCTAGGCTGAAAAATCGGCCTTTGCTACTTCACTAGCTCAAACACCTATTTGGTAAATTCGACCGATTTCATAACCCCTCTTGTAGGATGTTATTGAACCAAAGCCCCTCCTGTACTGATGAGGGTCATAGCCCGAAACCTTGGTATACAGTTTGACTTTTTTTTTCTGAATTTTCCAAAACAGGTGTTGTGACTCATTCTTCACCACCTCTAGTAAAGTTTTTACTAGGTAGATGAACATAATGCATCATTCTGATGCGCAATTAAAGGGAGAGATTCCAACTTACGTAGACTTGTAGAGATGAAGATTGTACCTACAGGTGGTCTAGTGATTTCTTAAATGTCATTTACTCCCGCCATCTATCGAAATAAATCTATTTCTATATATATATAAAATTGAATGTCTGTCTGACTGTACTCTATAGATTCAAAAACCATACATCCAATCGCCCTGAAATTTTGGGATATTATTAGGTATATCCCCGGGAAGTTTTTGAAAAATAATTTCTTGAATATCTTGAATATCCTTAGAGTTATTTGCAGATTTGTAGATTTAACTAAATAATGATGTTTATTAATAAAAAGTAAAATTTTCTACCTATTAATTGCGCACAAGTCAAAGTTAGTTTTATCATTTATCTACAACATATACATATATTGGGAGAATAAATAAAATGATGATTTTGTAATGTAGAAAATTAGGAAAGACAAAATTCAGGATGACACGGCAATTTATTTGAGACAAGAATAATGATACAATTCCAAGGCAAAGATACTATTCCTTTGACTTCCAATTACCGAGGGAACCAATTAATATTGATTTTATTCAACTTATCGAGTATTTTTCAAGGGACCGGGAAAAATGTTCACTAGATAAAATTATGATTTTGTAATGTAGAAAATTAGGAAAGACAAAATTCAGGATGACACGGTAATTTATTTGAGACAAGAATAATGATACAATTCCAAGGCAAGATACTATTCCTTTAACTTCCCATTACCGAGGGAACCAATTAATATTGATTTTATTCAACTTATCGAGTATTTTCAAGGGACCGGGAAAATGTTCACTTTATCGAGAGATTCAAATTTACGAGTTTCAAATTATCAAAATATATCTTTTTTATATAAGTTTATAGAGAATTGTTTTAACAAATGTTCGTTAGACAAACCTTTACTCGGGTAAAACCCGGGCGAAGCCGGGTACATCCGCTAGTATTAACTAAATGTCGATTTTTCTTTTTTATTTCAGAAAATGACCAAAAAAATTACAAAAAAGCTCAATCCATAACATATAGTTGAATAGTTAGAAAGTATTTTTTAAAAATAGTTTTACATTCCTGATTCACTTTCTTTATCTTCCCACTTATCTTTTTTTTTTTTTTTTAAGTTTATCCCTAGTACCCATGGTGCAGGCAATGATAATCATGGTGGGTAGTTAGCGACTGCTTTTATACTGTAAGTGCACCACATGCCTACACATGTGAAAAGCAGTTCAACTTAGCACTTACAAATGTGCCAGAGCCCTGTTTAGCTACTTGCACTCGCTGGTGGGGTTGGGCCTTTGCAAGAATCGGGGACCCCAATGCGGGATTCGATCCCAGGTCGTAGCGGTCGAAAACCAATGTTGTGTGTGTTTAGACCATTCTTCCACCGACCCCCTATTGACTTATCTACCTCGTTTCATCTCTTTTTTTTTTTTTTCTTTTTTAAATAAACAGGAAAATAACAATTGTTGTTGCATACATACATCAACCTGTTTACACAAATGTTATTTTTGTTATCTCTATACAATTATTTGTACTATATGGGGAGTATTTTCAAACCGTGGGATATTTTCAGTTTCAATTCTTCCGTTTGGGGGTCAGTGGAAGGATGTTCTAAACCGTTGGTTTTCGACCGCTACGATCCGGGTTCGATTTTGGGCACTTTTTTCTGAAAAAAAAAAAAAAAGCTCCAATGGCCCCCGATTCTTGCAAAAGTCCAACCCCACCAGCGAGTGCAAGTAACCGAACGGGCTTCTGGCACATTTATAAGTGCAGAGTTGAAATGATTTTCACATGTGTAGACATGTGATTATATAGATCTAGTGATGCCATTTGGTCTGAAAATGCTGCTTCAACGTTTCAAGAATAATCCATCATATTCTGGATAAATTACTATGGAAAGGAACTTTCTATTTTCAAGATGAAATATTGGTGTACACGGTCATGCGGAAAAAACAATATTAATACCAGTAATAACCATTGTTTTTATTATATATTTTTTAAGCTACTTTGTTCTTGTTCCAAAATCACTTTATAGGTACCTCTCAAAAAGAGCAACCTAGCTTATGATATTTACAACAATGAATAATATGTGTGAAGGTTATTCACATATTAAGACAAAGTGTCCAATACTGTATTCAATCCCGGTTCATGGCTGTCGGGAATCGAGGGTTTTAACCTCTTGTCCACCGACCTTTTTTTTTTAAGCTAATATCACTTATAAAGTTAATAATAAAATTTATATACAGGAAAACTTAATTAAGACAATCAAGCTAATAAATAGATTAATCTGGGTAAATTGGAGGAAAAGAGATTTCTTATACCTGGATTTACCCCGGAATCACTGCTAAAAAAAAAAAAAGTTTTTTTGCAGGATTCGATCCTAGGGTTGTATCGAAAAGCAACAACTTATCCAACTACGCCATCAATCACCCATTTCATTTATTTACATATTTCTCTTAATATTTTTCTGCATGTACCTTCTAAGAAGGTCCTAAGCCCGGATGAAAAAGGAGGAGGGGGAGTAGTAACAAGCTCACTAAAAAATCTGGGTTCAGCTGGCCCGGCTGATATAACCTTGTAAGGGCTCCTGATCCAGAGATACAGGATGAGCAGCGTTTGTACTCCATGTTAGGAGCGGCTGCACATGGCATCTGTTCCTCATGTCAGAGGCGGCCATTTATTTTGGAGCGAAGTCGGCCTGCCACTGAATAGTGTTCCCAGTCTTAATGACAAAGGCAGACGCATTCTACTTCACCCAGTGTAGAGATAAGAAAGAAGAAGACCTTCTAAGACCTTATCAAATAGCAGTTCTATTTTATTTTGTATCCTGAAACTATTATATAAGGTGTCCCAAAAGTTCTGTGTTTTTCATAAAACCTTGTTTTTCTAATTACTTGGCGAATAATATTATTACAGCGAATACATAATAATACATAATACATTTGAGTAAAATTAATCATTCCTCCAGGGAAAGTATATTTTCAAAACATTTTTATTATTCTCTAGCTTTCGGGCACGGACGTCCTTCTACAGGATAAAACTTGGTATAATGATTTTCTCCTGTAAAAGGACGTCCATGCCAGAAAGCTAGAGAATAAAAGTATTTTGAAAAGACACTTTTCCCTGGAGGAATGATTGATTTTACTTAATATTTATACAAGGGATTATTTTATAGTCATAATAATTTACTTTAAACATAATACAAAAAATACCTGATTTTTTTTTTCTCTTTTCGCTCTCCACTTCTTCCATCCATATTTCCAAAATTTTTTTTTACAAATCCATATTATTATTTTCCATAGGATCATTCAAATAATAATCTGTATATATTTATCATGTGTATAAAATCTTTCTCCATTTTTCCCACTTTCATAGGTTTCTCCGTCTTGTAACCCCAAGGAGAATCCTCTGTAAGACCTGTGTGTCTTAATAAAGGTTTTTGTGTGTGTGTGTGTAAACATAATACAAAGACATTATACATAACGGCGAATAATATTGGTATTTCAATTTATTGCAAGTGTTTACGAACTTTTGGGATAACCTTGAATTTTAAATAACATTTTCTCAAAATAATCTAATAAACTTAAATCCTTTTGCAAAAGCTTATTTACCTAATTAAAGTTAATAAACGAAATTTATTGCGAAAGAGGATTTAACTTGAGAATACTTATTGCAATTTCTCTTCATTTCTAATAAAATAATGTGACTATATATAGAAGAGATTAAATAAAAAACAAGATTGTGTAATATTGATCGTTTTTGTTTACTGCAATTTCTGGCAATAAGACTTGTAATAAAGTAATGGAACAAAAAAAAAAAAAAAAACTAAAACCATCCTAAGGTTTGAAAAGTGTTACATAGTTATATATTTAATTAAAAAGGCATATATTGGATCAAAATATTATTTATTTTACCAATATTTCAGTTGGCTGAACGCCAACCTTTATCAAGGTATTAAAACTTATTAATGTGTGTCAACAACAAACTCAGCACCACATAACGTCAACAGAATTAAGTTTAAAAACAATTTTTGCTTATATATTCATTGGGAAGAAAAAAAATATATTGGCAATATAAAATATATATAATGTGAAAAAAGCCATTCAAAACGTGTTATATAAAAAGTGAGTTTAGTATCTTCTTTCTTATCTCCACTTAATCATATTAAGGTATCTAGCTTGTAGAGCTTGAGATCATGACTGGATGAAGTAGAATGCGTCTGCCTTTGTCATTAAGACTGGGAGCACTACTCAGTGGCAGTCAGACTTAGCTCCAAAAGAAATGGCCACCTCTGACATGAGGAACAGACGCCACGTGCAGCCGCTCCTAACATGGAGTACAAACGCTGCTCATCCTGTATCCCTGGATTAGGAACCCTTACAGGGTACTATCAGCTGGGCCAGCTGACCCCGGTTTTTTAGTGGGCTTGTTACTGCTCCCCCTCCTCCTATTTCATCCGGGCTTGGGACCGGCAAAGGCGGAGTTTGAGTTTAGTATGATTAATAAAAATAAATATGATGATATGTAAATAAAAAGTATGCAAAAGATCGCCATTATAAAAGAATTGGAAAATTGGCAGTATCGTTTTTTTTTTTTGTGATTTAGTTATTTTGTATTGCTTCAGAGATACCTTTAAGCTATCTATATCATATTCTACTCTACAATATTTTTATCTTTTTAGATAAAAATGTACTATTCAGCCCGTTATTTGGCTATTTCCCCAATACAGTATAACTACCTCCCTGTAAAGTACACCTAATTGCAGAGCCAAAGTGTCCTTTAGGGAGAGGTGTCTTCTTACCGGAGAGTTGATAAATACAGTAGAACCTCCCTGTAAAGGACGCCTAATTGCAGAGCCAAAGTGTCCTTCAGGGAGAGGTGTCCTCTTACCGGAGAGTTGCTAAATAGTAAAAATGGTAATTTTGCAAATGAAAACTGTCCTTTGTGGAGAGGTGTCCGCTAAAGGGAGGTTCTACTGTACTGGATTCAAAACTATGATGGCAATACTTTCCAGACCTAACTATATATTTTAGTAAAATTTCATTTTGATTGGTCAAATATATATGCGGGATTTCTATAGAACTTCACACACACACACACACAAAAAAAAACTTATTTTATTTATTTTCCTACCCACAGTCACCATTGTCGCCTAAATAGAATCGGTTTCCTTGACAATGGTGGGAATTAAGAAATATATGCAGTAGAGCATCGATTATCCGTAACAGATTATTTGAAACATCGGTTATCCGAAACATAATCCGAAACCAAAACTGTCAAAACCGAAAGCTAACATAGCAGGCTTCCCGGCTGGCACCTGGCGTCCTGCCAACAATGTCTTCTAAACGTAAACATGTTGTTCTCAGTTTTACTGATAAACTTGAAATATATTACGATGCACTAGCGTCGCATCTGTTATCAAATTACGAAACTATTTTAGACGCGTAATATTCTTTTTTAAAATAAAACAATTTCTACTGCCCTTATTGCAATGGAAAAATTTAATTTTACGCGTCTAAAATAGTTTCGTAATTTGAAAACATGAAATAGTAGATCAGTGGAAGAATGGTGCTAGTGGATCAGGCTTAGCTCGGAAATATGGAGTTGGAAATGCAACAATATCGGACATTAAAAACAATAGTGATACCATTACATACTATGCTAGTGCACTTGATAATGAAGTTGGAAGTTTGTACAGAAAAGCGATGAAAATGGCAGAAAACAAGGATTTAGACGTTGCGGTTTACACACGGTTTATGCAGTTACGTAGCCAAGGACAACCAATAATATACCTTTTAAATTGTGAAAAGGCTCTAGAAATGAACGAGAAAATAGGTGGTATTCCTGATTTTAAAGCAACTACCGGCTGGTAATATATGGTAGCCATAGGTAATAGAATATACATAATAAGCAAAACAAAATACAAGTATTAAACATATTTATGTTTAATATAGTATTTTATTTTGAAGGAAGGAATGATTGGTTATCCGAAATATTGATTATCCAAACACCCCCATTCCCCAATTGATTTAGATAATCGATGCTTTACTGTAAAAAGAAAGATTGAGATGAGTTACCTTCTTGTTTTTCCATGTTGAATAAGTTTGCTGTATGTTTACAGATTTTTTGACGCCTTTCTATTTACCTATACAAATTGTAAATATAAAACAGCATGCAACTGTATAATCTATTCACATTTACAAATGAAAATTCAGCATTTTATTTTGATGACTATAAAAGTAAACTTTTCACAGCATAATTGGTATTCTATATTCTTTATTCTATATTCTTTGCCTTTCTCTTTTGCAACACCTGCCCATATAAATAAGGGGAGAACATCTCATCTCGGTATCTTAGGGCGACCTTGTCCTATTACTGTACCATTCTGGGCTCGCAACCACCTGCTGTACCACTTGCTATACCTGGGATGGAACCAAGAAGCAATATGTATATATGGTATAATAAAATTATGGGATGGAATAGGGGAAAAATGACATTTTATATACTTTAACAATATATATAGGGAACTTGGTAAAAACATTTATTGTCTAAGAAGAGATAAATATAATTTTGTTATTCAGTTTTATTTAAGAAAATGTCATGAAAAAGTTGCATTGTCATCGTTAATAGGCAAGTAGACTAAAGAGCCCAAATAATCAAAAATATACCCAAATATAATCTTGTACATAAATGTACGTAATTTCCTTTAAAATATTATTTCAATTTTTGTATGCTTTTATTGATTTATTTTTCAATTCATTTAGAGTAAATGATATACATATTAATTCAATGAAAACTCAATAAAAATTAATATGTAAAAGAAAAACAACTACAATAAGCTTGTAAAAAAAGTAGTAATAAAAGAAATTAGATAAAAAATGTCTATTTTTTTTTTGTTAACCAACACTTTACAATTTTAAACTTAAGAGTAATAAAATTTAAAAATAATGGTTGCAAAATTAAAAGTTACGTAAAAAACTCGAACATTGGCGCAGTCATAAATGGTATGGAAGAAAACAAAAAAAAAAAAGGCGGGAAATCCACCCTCCAAACAACCGTTTGCAAAAATCCAACGTCTAAAAATAGGTAATTAGGCCTGAGAAATGGATAATTTTTTTTATATGATTGGGAAACTTTTGTTTTATTTTCTCTCTTCTCGTTGTTAATTTCATATGAGACTTTTCTTTACGGCCTAAAATTATTGTAAACTATCCTAATGACCCGGGCAACGCCCGTGTTCGTGTTCGTTTAAAAAAATAAATAAATGGTGATCGACTGAAAGGAAAAACAATGGGGGAAATAAATGCACAGAAACACAGTATAATAAAAAAGGATTTATTTTAAAAAATTAAAAACAAAAGGGATAAAAACTATTATACTATTATTATGGGTAAAAACAAGAAAAATGGTTAAGCTAAATTATACTTATATCTAAGGGATTATGTATAAAAAACAATAAACAAGGTTAAGCAAAAGAGAAAGTAAAAAAATTAACTAATCTCAGGGAAGGGAGATAAAAATAAATGGCGGGGGGGGGGTGTCGAGCGTTTGTTTACACAGTACCTGGTGGCAGCACCGTCGCAGGCTTTTCTTGTCTTGTGCGATGTCCAATTGTCGCGCGTTGGTTGTCTAATTGTCACGACTCGTTGGTTGTCTAAGTGTCTTTTTCCGTCCTCAAGTTGCTGCTTGAGGGATACTCCAATGCGTCCTTTCCCGTCCACGAAACTCTGCTCGTGGGATTTTCTTCGACGTCTCTCCGTCCACGTGACTCTGCTCGTGGGATTTTCTTCGACGTCGTTCCGTCTACAAGACGCTGCTTGTAGGATTTTCTTGGCGTGTCTGCTCCGCCTGGCAAGGGAACTCAACTTTCCCCTCCGCTTCTAACAAGGGAATCCTGCCAACTGACCAAAAAAAGAATGTAACATGACGCTCCGTCGTCTCCGCCCACGCCGACCTTTGCCCTCGGTCGGTCCAAGCTGGGGCTATCTATAGATATAGATGTCTTGCTCGTTGTCTCCCTTCACCTAAGACCTTCCTTCTATGTACAAAAAGTAAAGGATCTATAAAATAGTTTTAACATTCTCCCACATAATTTTGCTTCGAAAGAAGCCAAAATTAAGTATAAGACAAAAGAGCATATATATACACAATACACACAAGAGTAGATATGCCTATTACATTACATAAAATACACATAAAATAATACACGTATTACACTTTTTTTTTTTCCCATACAGGTACTTTCACTAGTCCTTCGAGTCATACCTTGCAGGCTTTCTGATTACCCTACCATATCTATTTCTAGAGTCCCTGGATTCAATATTGGGCCTATTTCCTAAAAATGCATCAGATTGGGATTCGGTCTTTGAATTGTCCATTAGAATCGTCTTAACATTCGAGGATATTTCAAGAGGGTGTAAGCGTTGTAGAGCCCTGATCAAGGTTCCTGTGGATGTTTTAACATGGGCCACTCTCACTATTCCATCTTTTCCTGGAATGAGATTTACTATTCGCCCTTTAGGCCAAAACATTCTTTTAAGATTTATCGAGAACTCTGAATTGGGCCAGAATTCTTTAGGTTTTTTCAACCATTCGGGGCCCTCCCACCATCTGCTTTGCACAAACTGGCTTGGAGGGCAACCTCGAGACAGAAGATCGGCCGGGTTCAACTGACTAGGAACGAACCTCCAATCGTTCAAATTGGTAGTGGCCTGTATTTCTCTGACTCGGTTTCTCACGAAAACTCTCCACTCAATTTCTTTCTTTATCCAACTTAGCGCGGTAGTAGAGTCCGACCAAAGAGTGGTTTCACATTTTCTCTTCAAGGCAGCTTGGATTGCATTGGCTAGTCTAGCTCCTAGTACCATGGCCATTAATTCCAAGCGAGGGATCGTAATACTCTTCATAGGAGCTAATCTGACTTTGCTCCAAATCAAAGTTAGAGTATTTTCTCGTCCCGTTTCGCTCCTTAAATAGGCTACAGCTCCATAACCTATTTGACTAGCTTCACAAAAGATATGAACTTCTGTAGGGAAAATGAGATCATTCCACATATATCTCGGTATCTTTATTAACTCTATGAATTTTATTTGATCCAACCAGGTTCGAAATTCCTGGGCCATACTTTCGGGTAGAGGTGTATCCCAACCTAGTTTCAGTCCCCATGATCGCTGCAGTAACAACTTTGGTGGTAAGAATACTGGAGCGCAAAATCCAAGTGGATCAAATATCCGCTGAACCATGGACAGTACCAACCTTTTCGTTAATTTGGGTTGAATACTCAAATTGTCAGGGAGTTCGCATTTTAATGAATCTTCCATTTTATTCCAAACAACACCCAATATTTTTGTACAAGTCCTCTTTTCAGGGTTTTCCTCCAGAGAATATTCCCACTCTCGTAAGTCCATTTTAGCCCTGTCCATAATTTCAATTGCGGCCTTTTGAAATTCCTGCACTTCCTGCTTTGTTTCCAGCGAGGTAATACAATTGTCCATGTAGAAGGATTGAGCTAAAATCTTTGCCCATTGAACAAGTGGGCCCCTTATTGATTGAAGATGGTATTCTATTACGGCGTTCAGCACAAAAGGACTACAGTTTAAGCCAAATACAAGTCTCTTATGCCTGTAAGCTATTAGTTCTCTATCGCTCTCCTTTTCCCACCAAAGGAATCTAAGATAGTTCCGTTCAGATTCTTCAATCGCCACCATCTGGAATGCTTTTCTTATATCTGCCGTGACTCCAAATTTATTTTCACGTAATCTTATCATCATTTCAGGGATTCTTTCCAATAAATTCGGTCCCTTTTCTAAACATTGATTCAAGGATAATCCATTATGGCCTAGACAAGAAGCATCGAAAACCGGACGTATGGGCGTCGTTTTAGATTCCATCTTGTACACAGGGCGGTGAGGTAAATAATAGCCTCTTCTCTCGAGAGGATTTTCCTCGACTCTTTCAATGAGTCCTTCAGTCAGCCAGTCTCTAAAGATCTGACTATATTCGGTCAACTTATTCTGTGAGGTCATTTTCTTAGTGCTTATATCTAACCTTTTTATCGCTATGCCAAGATTGCTGGGGATTGACTCCTTTTCTACCTTCCAAGGTAGACCTACAGAATATCTCTGATCACTTTGTCTTTGAATTTTTGTTATAAACTTTTCTTTTATTTCCTGATATCTGGTCTCTTTGGAGCAAGTTTCAACAGGATCCCTAATGCCTAGTACTTCTAGATCCCACAAATCCTTTAAATCGCATCGCGTTGTTAGCAGATTCAAAGTCTGCTGCACATTGTCATTGCTATCAATAATTGGCGAATTGCCCATTAGTGTCCAACCTAATTTCGTTTCCACCGCAGTTAAATCTGCTTCAACTTGAACTATTTTTCCTGTCAAAATCATACCTAGATAGTTAGCGCCAATCAATATGTCAATCTCTTGTCCTTTAAAATTGTCCTGAGACAATATTATGCCCTTAATCTTCAATTTTTCTAACCAGTCTCCTTTTGGAAAAGGTGGTATGGCGTCGCAAATTTTACGTTGATCCAGCGCCTCAATATGGATCACATCTCTTTTATTACCTAAATTCTCTAATTCTAACATAAATTTACCGTGCTTTTCTTCACCAATCTTATTACCTCCAAAAAGACTTTTAGCTATAGTTATTTCGCCTTTTCTTTCTATTCCTATACTCCAGACTAACGACTGTTTGATATACGAAAACTGACTTCCACTGTCGAGGAGAATTCTAACCCTTCTAGAGGCATTTGGGCCTCTTAACAGTGCTACCGTGGTCATCAGCAAGACCTGACCGGTGCAGGCTTGACTAGAAAGCGATGCAATGGGTTCAGGTGCATTTTCTTTTAGATTTTCTCTTCCTGGTTTCGTTAGCCGGTTAGAAGAATTTCCTTCACATAAAACGTCCAAGTGGTTTCTCCCACAGTTTTTGCACTCCAATTGTTCTCGGCACTGACTCTGTATGTGTCCCTTTCTTAAGCATTTGAAACATAGATGGGCACTACGTATTTTATCATTTCTCTCTCCCGGAGACATTTTCATTATGGAGCGGCATTGATGACTCGCATGATTTGTTCTTTCACAAAAGAAGCATTTTATATTAGTTCGCCCTCCGAACAGACTAGACACAGTGGCGGGTCTGAAATTACTCCTTGTTCTGGTCCCATCATTGTAAGACCTTTTATAGGGTTCCTCCTGCTTAAAGCCTTTTTCCACAAATTTCAGCCGTTGAGCACTCCTTACTTCGGCTTTTAGAAAGTCCAATAATAACCTTAGCCTTTCTTGAGCTCCTCCAACCCCTTTATCTGACTCTTTCCGTTTTGCTAACTCCATACCATAACCCGAAGAAGGATGCCTGTGCCATATTTTCAAAATATCCGAAGGTAATGAAGACTCGACAAGAGGGTATAAAAAAATACCCGACAACTGGGGATCAATGCCCAATGTCTCTAATGACCGGAGGTGACTGCTCAGTTCGTCGTACAGACTGCTTAAATTTCTATTTTCTTTCTTTACATTAGATATAACCGAATTCAATAGACGTCTGACATATAGTTCTGTCAGTATATTCGGGTCACCGAATCGCTCCTGTAGGGCTTGTACCGCCAAAACATAGTTGGCGCCTGTAACGGGATAGCTTGCTACAACACGATAGGCTTCTGAATTTGGTACAATTGCTTGACGCAAATATAAAAACCGGTCGCTATCGGATAAATTCTTATTTTCGTGAATTTTCGAAAACTGCGCCCACCAAGGCAACCAACATTCCAGAGAGCCATCATAGCTTTTTAGGGCCAACTCTGGTAATTTCACATTTATTACAGTGTCCTCGCTAGCAATCGGGATTGTTTCTTCTTTATCGGGATTCCGTAATACACTGACTTTCTGTTGAATATCAAACTTTTCCTCTTCATATTTATCGCATTCTTGCCATTCCCTATCAATACTTTCCTCTGTAATCCCTTCTTTCACTACCAATAAAGCCTGATATTTTTCGTTTAGATCTACAAGTTTCGTGTAATAAGACTCTAGTCTATTAAACTTAGAATAAATATCATTCCTATCAATTTGAGACTTTTCAAATTCCCCATTTATTTCATTAATAATTCTAGTGAAAGTACCTCTTATGGCTTTTCTGCGCTTTTTAATTGCATCCATTTCCTCCATATTTCCTTTAAATCGATCACGTCCGGCTCACCAAAATGTTCGTGTTCGTTTAAAAAAAAAATAAATGGTGATCGACTGAAAGGAAAAACAATGGGGGAAATAAATGCACAGAAACACAGTATAATAAAAAAGGATTTATTTTAAAAAATTAAAAACAAAAGGGATAAAAACTATTATACTATTATTATGGGTAAAAACAAGAAAAATGGTTAAGCTAAATTATACTTATATCTAAGGGATTATGTATAAAAAACAATAAACAAGGTTAAGCAAAAGAGAAAGTAAAAAAATTAACTAATCTCAGGGAAGGGAGATAAAAATAAATGGCGGGGGGGGTGTCGAGCGTTTGTTTACACAGTACCTGGTGGCAGCACCGTCGCAGGCTTTTCTTGTCTTGTGCGATGTCCAATTGTCGCGCGTTGGTTGTCTAATTGTCACGACTCGTTGGTTGTCTAAGTGTCTTTTTCCGTCATCAAGTTGCTGCTTGAGGGATACTCCAATGCGTCCTTTCCCGTCCACGAAACTCTGCTCGTGGGATTTTCTTCGACGTCTCTCCGTCCACGTGACTCTGCTCGTGGGATTTTCTTCGACGTCGTTCCGTCTACAAGACGCTGCTTGTAGGATTTTCTTGGCGTGTCTGCTCCGCCTGGCAAGGGAACTCAACTTTCCCCTCCGCTTCTAACAAGGGAATCCTGCCAACTGACCAAAAAAAGAATGTAACATGACGCTCCGTCGTCTCCGCCCACGCCGACCTTTGCCCTCGGTCGGTCCAAGCTGGGGCTATCTATAGATATAGATGTCTTGCTCGTTGTCTCCCTTCACCTAAGACCTTCCTTCTATGTACAAAAAGTAAAGGATCTATAAAATAGTTTTAACAGCCCGAGTTTTACCCGAATTTAGGGTAAAGTATAGTATATAGTGTAGTACCATGTGTACTAGGGATAATAATCATTAAAAAATACATTTCTGTTTTACGTGGGCTGACTTACATAATATACTAGCCGCATGACTCAGGCAACGCCCGGGTTTTACCCGATTAAATGTTTTTATTCAAATACTATTCGTTACAATTATAAATTGGCGCCCTGGGTTTCACTCATGTGAAACATCCCGCTCCAAACTTTGTGTGTTTTTAAAATATAAAAATAAAAATGTAAATTTTCACAATGATATTTGAAAATTCTATTATTTTTATCTTCAAATAATATTCGTTACAATTATAAATAGGCGCCGTGGATGTCACTCTTGTGAAACTTCCCGCTCCAAACTTTACATGTACATTAGGTCAGCTGATATTACCTCCCGTCTCACCGCTAGAGGCGCTGCTCGCGATCGAAGGGGCAAATTTGCAAATAACTCGACGAATATTCGGGATAGAGACCTGAAATTTTCACTATAAGTTTTTCCAGTTTCTACTTTATATACTGTCGAAATTTCAGTCAGATTAGTTACGTATTGTGGACTGTATAGCCGACAAACATACTTACATTGACTTTAATATATATAAAGGGAAATGTATATGGACAAATGTAGAGGTATACATGTATGACAGCGCAAGTTTCCCAAAGGGAAGATAAGGTTTTAAATTGAAATAAATAAATAAAAAAAGGAACTTACTCTTTGAAAGGAAATAAAGAAATCGAAAATCGTATTTAATACTTGACAGATCCTGTACTTGAATGGTTTACAGATTATTTCTAATCCTGCAAAAAAAAAGGGAAACTGCAAATATTGTTACAAAGATTTTGTTCATACAATGCAAATCCAATTGTCTCAGAATCATATCGGAGATTAAAACGAAAATAATTAATAGTGTTGCCATGAAAAATAATTAAATAGGCTTCCTAATATCTTTAAATATTTATTTAAATAGTTATATGAGATATTTTAAATATAAAATAAAAGTTACTATGTACATAAGCCAAATCGACCCAGCAGTTAGAGCAAGAGGGAAGAACTGAGTTTTTCTACCTTCCACGTGGCGCCACTGTTTACCCCAACCGGTCCGTCCAGTCAAGATAAGAGGGAGAGAGAGAGAATACCAGGAAACTCTATCCTCCTGACAATAGAAAATTATTATTAACCCTTAACTGGACGGGTGATTTTTTCTTACGTAACTGGACGGGGTGGGTAGATTCAACCCACATATGTACCTTTACGAAATAGGCGCTAAATAATGAATTAAATCAATATTTGAAAGATTATTTAATGATTACAAATGTTAATATACAGATTTTGACTTCTAAAATTTCTAAATATAATCTATTTACAGATTTCACAAATAATTAAGAAATGTATTTTACAGACTTTTAGTTGACATACAGAGCATAAGGTTTTCACTTTTCCCGCATTTTTTGATGGACATTTGTAGCACCTTTTTGGAGTATCAGATTCTTGTGGCATCGTAGATCCTCTTGATGTACTTGAGCCATCATTATTTTTGAATTTTTTTATTGTCGTCTGTAAATTCCAGCGGGAGGGAATTTAGATTACGTGTGGCCAGGTGTTCATCAATTAAGGATCTCCCAAGATCAACAATAAAGGTACTTCTTTCTTTTTGATCCTTTTTATCAATCTGATAGTTGAAGATGATGTAAGAATTCAGAGCTGTGATATCTAAGAGGGCATAAAAAAGTGCCAAAGGCCATCTTCTGGATCGACGAGAGGTAGAAAAATTAGAGACCATTTGGTCAATGGTATCTACACCTCCTTTTGTTAGATTATAATCCATTATAATGTCAAGTTTTCCTGTTGTTTCATCACATTTATTGTCATGATGCATCGAAGATATAAGGATTACTGATTTTCTTTTTTTGGGAACATAGGAGACTAAAGTTTTTGTTCCAGAGAAACCAAAAATAGATGTTCCTGATTCTCTTTTAGGATGCGGTTGGAATTGTGGTGGAATCTGAGGTTTGTTCTTTCTCATCGTTCCTAAATATGTAAGGCCATGTTCTTTCAACTTATCAACTAATTCTATTGAAGTAAACCAGTTGTCTGCTGTACTATTTCTATTACTCTTCCAAAGTGGTCGACTAATATCTAAAACTATTTGGGTTGGCAGGGATAGTTCTTTTGACTTTGGAGTTTTAGATTTTCCTGTATATACCATTGCATTATACATGTAATGTGTTCTTGAGTCTGCTAGTATCACTATTTTTATCCCATATTTATTAGGTTTTGAGGGTATATAAATTTTGAATGGACATTTTCCCCGAAACCCTACAAGCATTTCGTCAACAGTAAGGTATTCAGCAGGTGTATAACAACTTTGAAATTTTTCAATAATGGTTTGGAAAATATCTCTTATGGGTGAGAGTCTATCTTCTTTGCATCTTGTCTTGAAATTATCAAATCTAATACAAAGTAATAGAAAAAGAAAACGCTTCACACTCATTACAGAGCGAAAAATGTCACGGCCTGTTCCATCTGAGGCAAACAAAGATTCTACATTTTCATGACCTGATTTGTAAACTCCAGCTAGATACAACAAACCTAAGAATGCTCTTATTTCTATTTCACTTGTAAAATTTGAGTAAGTACTTTTGGTCAAATCTGAAATTCTTTGGCGAAATTCTTCAATTTTTGCATTTGTAAATTCAGATATTTGTTTTATAATTGCGGCAGTAAAAAATAAGTTGAATATATCTATGCCACAATTTGGCTTCGGTTTAGCAGGGCCTTTCAGACCAGGTAAGTGTGTAATTATGTTATGAGAACGGGTTCTTCCAATTATTGCATGATTCTTGTTCCACTTATAGCCATTTTTCCCAATGAAACAATTACTTGAAGACATTTGAACAGTGGTAAGAATTGAATCACATTCCTCATCTGTACTGACATCTGAAGATTCGTTCAATGAATAATTTTCAGTTTCAGAATCATCATCAAAATTCTTATTCAAAATTTCGTCTTCCATTATAAATAGAATTTCAAAAATAAAAAGTCTTACCTTGATAAAAAAAATTAAGGAAGTTGTTTTTTTTTAATCTAAAAGAATAAATTCTACTTAGCCAAAGAAAGAAGTCTTATTTTATGAATGGAAGATAAAAAAGAGCGGAAGAAAGCGACTCGAGAATGAGCAATCAGCTATAACCCTAACATGAAAAATTCTCACGCTTCTGGACGGCATGGGCGGAATCCGCCCACACATGCAAATTTAACCGCCCTCCCAAAACTTATATTTTTAAACGATGAATGGAAATTGTTTGTATCACTGTAAAATTAGAATACACCAAAGCTGTTAGCTCTCAGTAAACGAAAAATATATTTTTTTCCTATATTAAGTTTATGCATGGGCGGAATCTACCCAACCCGTCCAGTTAAGGGTTAAGATAAAATTCGCCAGTCAAATAAAACCTACCATCAAAATAAGAAAAATTAATTTAGTAACAGATTGATTTACCTAAGATTGGATGGATTCAATTGTAGATGCACAGCCAACTGGAACCATGAAAATCATTTCAAATCACAGATTCAATTGAACAAAATAGGGCTTCAGTTCAGTTTAAGTCTAAAAAAATATTTATATATATAAAAATGAATGCATGTGTGTGTGTGTCCTTTATGCCTGACCAAACCACTCATTGGAACGCCATGAAACTTTGGGAAGTTATTTAGTATAGTACTGGGAAGGTTTCTAGCAAATAAAATTTTTGAAATAACTTTTCGCCTAAAAATAATCAAGATAAATATTCTAATTTATCTGTTATAATTCAACAATCTGCTCTAAATATTATCATGATGATACGATGATTTTGTAATGTAGAAAATTAGGAAAGACAAAATTCAGGATGACACAGCAATTTATTTGAGACAAGAATAATGATACAATTCCAAGGCAAGATACTATTCCTTTAACTTCCAATTACCGAAGGAATCAATTAATATTGATTTTATTCAACTTATCGAGTATTTTTCAAGGGACCGGGAAAAAATGTTCACTTTATAGAGAGATTCGTTAGACAAACCTTTACTCGGGTAAAACCCGGGCGAAGCCGGGTACATCCATACAAGAATAATGATACAATTCCAAGGCAAGATACTATTCCTTTAACTTCCAATTACCAAGGGAACCAATTAATATTGATTTTATTCAACTTATCGAGTATTTTTCAAAGGACCGGGAAAAAATGTTCACTTTATCGAGAGATTCGTTAGACAAACCTTTACTCGTGTAAAACCCGGGCGAAGCCGGGTACATCCGCTAGTATCTTATAATAAAAATAATGATAATAGAAAACATGTTTGCCTATTCTGGTACCTAATAGGTGCGGAAAGGGGGATAAAATCAAACTTTGGATACCATATTGTGAAGATTATGATCCTAATTATAAAATGGAAAGACTTAATCATAATGTCATAAAGATAGACGTTTCCTAGCCGGCATTCATAGTTCTTAAATTTAATCATAATACTTGAGTGAAAAAAGTATTCGGAGCCCCGGAATTGGTGAATGTGAGTAATTTGACAAATATCTTACACAAGGAGATTTCAAACTTATAAATGTTGAAGTAAACGTAACATATCCTGTGAACGTATTTGTGGATACTGGATCCACATTATCAATAATCAATAGGCAATTGTACAAGCGAACCCATTGTCAACTTCACCCAAATTCAAACATTCATAGTGAAGCGGTGCAGCAAAGAAGATGACGAGAAGATGTGGGAAAAGCCGGTAAAGGTATGCAGGGCCCCTCCACAAGGAAGTGTTGATTGATAGATTCCAAAGGAGGAGGCGGCAGACAGGGAGTCCAGCTGGTGCCGTCAGGAAAAAGAGTCTGAGAGAGCGGTCGGCCTGAAGGGGGTTTGTACGCCGAGAGGACATCGCAGTGTCGGGAGAAGTCAGTCTGGTGACATCGAGATCTGCGGCAAGGAGAAGAAGACGGCGGCGAGTTATCTCCGGGGCGTGTGGATGATCCTGCAAGGCGGTGCCAGAAGAGACTGACATTGGAGCGACCTACAAGGCGGTGTAGTCCAGGTTGCACTTGTATAGTATGGAGCGGAACGCTTCACAAGAGGACATCCACGGCGCTAAGGATTATTCTGACGGGGAGGTTGAAGGCAAGTCCCACTGTTGTATTCCTTCTATTAAGTGAGATAGAATAAAGCGCTAACTTTAGCTGCAATACCTTCGAACTCACGTGTATGTCTTTGTGGCATCCTGAGTAGACAAAGTACACAAACGACATCTGGGTACGACGTAACAATATCAATCAAGCCGATGGTGTTACCAAGACACGCAGAAGCCTTCAGACCAAGGTAAGAATATTGTTATGTCGTATCCTGACGCTGTTCGTGTTCTTTGTTTAATCAGGATTGCACAAAGATACAGACATGGGTTCGTAAGGATGCATCAAGAGTTAGCGCTTTATTATACGTGGCACTAAACAGAAGGAATACAATAAGTGGGACTTGTCTTCAACTTCCCCGTCAGAAGAATCCTTGGCGCCGTGGATGTCACTTTTGGGAATCGTTCCGCTCCACGCTATACATGTCCAGACTGGACTACACCGTCTTGTAGGCCGCTCCGATGTCAGGCTCTTCTGGCACTGTCGTGTAGGATCATCCACACGCCCCGGAGGCAATTCGCCGCACCTTCTACTCGCCGCAGATGTGACCAGACTGTATCCTCTACCACACTCGAATGCCGCCTTTGACGCCTGTCCCTCATACATGGCAGCTCGATTCCACCATCTTTCCCCAACTTTACTCTGGAATCTTAGCCTCTCGGAAATCTTGTCATTCATTTTACAATAGATAAACAAATCAACCAGTAACTCTTCATGTAATGAAGAACTTTGAATATCCAATCTTAATTAGATTAGACGACGCATCTCTTTTAATCTTATAATCGATGTCAAAGACAAAACGATAAACACTAAATTTGATGTATTACAAAATCTCATGCTTGTGAATCACTTAGAAGAGATAAAAGGAGATGATTACAACATACTCCTTGAACACAATAAGAATGTTTTCAGTTAACATGCAATTGGTTTAGGAAGATTATCTAAACAACATAAGATCATGTGTGTGTGAAAAATGAAAAACCAATCTCCCTATGATCCTATCGCCGTCTTCTAAAAGAGTATGACGCGATAACTGAAGAAGTTGAAGAAATTCTTGAACACAAGTTAAAAGGAATTTCAGATTTTTCAAAATCGTGTTTTTTAATCATACATACGAGAAAATGTTTCTTGCAATGTTATATATCAGACCAAGTGCATGTTTGTAATTGATTCATGTATTACCATCGAAGTTAGATGACTATGTAAAATATTTAATCTCTATTGGACATAAGGAAGAGGAAGAAAATCTATTACAAGATTTGATCCATACGTACAGAATTGAGTTAAATGAAAGGCTGTAAAAACAACTAGAATTGTATAGGTGCTGGGATTGTATGTTTTCCCACGTGCCGCGGCGGAGCGTGACCGGGCCTGCACGGGTGGGTAGTTGTTGTTTTGAACTTTGTATGGATGGACATTAAAACATGGTGGCAGCGATAACTGGATAAAATACGAACCCGTATATTGCAAAATATCGATTTTTGCGTACCTTGGAAGATAATTCAACATGGCTCAGATTCAACCTCCAGAAACCTTCGACTTCTCGACTCCAAATGAATGGAGGAAGAGATTCGAACGATGCCTCGTGGTGAGTGGAATGGAAAAGAAAGAGGAGGCGGACCAGATCGATTTGTTCATGTACTTGATGGGTGACCGCGCGAATGATATATTCAGGACCTTCAAGTTCGAAAAGGAGGAAGAGGCAACGAAAATTGATTCCGTCCTCAAGGCGTTCGACAGCCACTTCTGTGTCAGAAAGAATATTATCTACGAACGTGCGAAATTTAATTCAAGAATCCAAGAGGATCGGGAGCCAGTGGACGAATTCATCACTTCATTGTACAAATTGGCTGATAGTTGCGAATTTGAGGGTCTTCATGAGCAGTTGATCCGTGACCGAATAGTGGTTGGAGTGAGGGACAAAGCTTTATCTGAAAGAATGCAGTTGGACAGCGAACTGACTTTGGAAAAGGCGGTGAAATTGGTTCGACAGCAGCAAGTCGACCTGCAGCGTCCCTCAACAAGCCAAAAGGTCAATCAAGTGAAGTTCAACTCGAAGAAACAATCACCGAAACAACAACAGCAGCCTTCGAGGAAGAAGGAGAAGTCAGCCAAAAGAAGATCACGATGTCCAAAATGCGGAGGTTTCACCCACAGGGAAGGACAGGCTTGCCGTGCTGAAGGACAAAGATGTAACCTATGTTCAAAAACTGGCCATTTTGCAAATTGCTGCCCAGATAAGCAGGCGAAGACTGCGGAAGTCAAAGCTGTGTCTGAACTTGATTGGTTTTCTCCTGGAGGTCTCAGCTGTGGAGGATTCATCTAATCTCGATGATGATGAAGGCGAGTGCAGGAGGCGGTGGACAGCAGAAATCCAAGTGAACGGGAAACAGGTGAAGTTCAAGCTCGACTCCCAGGCGGATGTTACATGTGTTTCTCTGTGTCTCTTCAATAAGATAATGGGACAGCAACGACTAGTGGAAAATGATATCAACATTAGAGCTGCTGAATATTCCGAACTTCAGACTGTGGGTATGTTTATATCAACGCTGCGAAATGGCAATTATGAAATCAAGGAGAAGATTTATGTCATTCGTCGTTTGAGCGAACCTCTTCTGAGTCGCCGGGCATGTGAGCTCTTGAACCTGGCGAGGCGGATTGAAGTGGTTGCGACGAGAATTAACCCGATCAAGGAATTCCCTGAAGTATTTGAAGGACTGAGACAGATCGGAAACCCTTACGAAATCAAATTGAAACCTGGAGCAAAACCATATGCTGTGCATACTCCTTGACGGGTACCAATACCTTCTATGGAAAAGCTCAAAACAAGATTGGAAGAGTTCGACAAAGACGAGATCTTGACGAAGATTTTTGAAGCTCAACAAGAAGATACGACCCTGAAAGCAGTAGTCAACTACCTTGAGTAAGGCTGGCCAGATAAGAAGAATATGTCACAGGCTCTGCTCTCTTATTGGCATGTCAAGGATGAACTCGGCGTTCAAAATGGACTACTGATGCGTAGCTGTCGTCTTGTTATTCCAGCAAGTATGAAACTGGAGATCCTAGATAAGTTGCACGCTGGGCTCTTCGGGATTACAAAAACAAGACTTCGCGCACGTGAGATGGAATTTCGGAAGAGATCGCGGAAACAGTCAGAAAGTGCAGTGTCTGTATCCAGGAAGCCGTCTCAAAACATGAACCTTTAATACCAACCAACTTTCCTACACGACCGTGGCAAAAGATTGGAATGGATTTGTTCAAGTTCGAGAATAAGTGGTATCTAGTCGTCATTGACTATTATTCTCGCTTTCCTAAAATGATTCAGCTGGATCGGCTCACAGCCAATGTGGTGGTGCGTAGTTGTAAATCCATATTTGCCCGACATGGAATACCAGAAACTGTTATAAGCGATAATGGGACGCAATTTGGAGCTGCTCGTAAATTTGCAAATTTCGCAAGGCAGTACGGATTCACACATGTCACTTCAAGTCCTAGATTCCCGCAGAGCAATGGGATGGCAGAAGCAGGTGTGAAAATTGCTAAGTTGATCCTCAAGAAAAATCAAGACCCATCTCTTGGACTCCTGGAGTATCGATCGACTCCTTTGGAGAACGGTTACAGCCCTGCTGAGCTTCTCATTGGACGTAAACTCCGAACGACCTTGCCAATTGCACCAGAGAATCTTAATCCAAGGTTGGTGGACTCTCAGACCCTGAAAAGAAAGGAGGGGAGAAGGAGAAAGGATATGAAATCCAGATATGATCGACGCTGCGGAGCTACGGACATGGAGGAGCTATCCGAAGGTGACACGGTTTGGATTACAGATATGCGAATCTGGGGGATTGTAAAGCAGAAATCATCGACACCAAGGTCATATATGGTTGATACTCCAGCTGGGACTTTACGTCGAAACAGGTTCCATCTACGAAAAGGAGATACAGTGCAATATCCAGCCGACCCATCGACGCCGATCTTTTCGGGGGAGGAACTGGTTGAAAATGAAAAGACCCCATTTGTGGATTATCCCTCTAACGACTCAGAAGACGGCCAGATAAGAACCCGGAGTGGACGAATTGTTAAACCCGTGAATCGCCTTCATTATTAATTATATTATGCATTTAAAGTTTGTAATGTATATATATATTTCAAATCTTAAAAAGGGGGATGTGCTGGGATTGTATGTTTTCCCACGTGCCGCGGCGGAGCGTGACCGGGCCTGTACGAGTGGGTAGTTGTTGTTTTGAACTTTGTATGGATGGACATTAAAACAGTATAAGACCAAAACCAAATTTCAGAGCTCCATGTTATAAAAATAAGTGTCTTCATTTGTAAAGCATACACTGTTGACCCATTAGAATTGCTACAATATGAAGGAGGTACATAATAAACGTCATGAAGGCTCAACATGTTGAATATGGAATTATAATTCCAACTCCCAATAGCAGTTAGGAGTAACGCCACCCAAAGTCTGTATAGAAGGTCAGATCATAAAGCCGATTTCACTTAGATGAATGGCATTTACATTTTGGTTGCTTGTGAAAATAACATGTAATGTAATCGTGAAAAAGGAGAAACACATACCGGCTTGTATTAGAATTTGATATCGACAGAATCCTACCCTACCGGAACTACGGTTTATCTTACAATGGTATTGCTGCTCGGGTTGATCGAGGCCGTCTCAGTATTATGATATCGATAGATTCAGAATGGCCAAACTTAACGTCCTGCAGGATCTCAATGGCCCATAATCACTACCGCCCAAGAGGACAGGCCCTGTTCACATGGTCCTACATTATCGTATAGCCACATCACGTACCACGATTCAAGGACTTAGGTCGTTTTCACGGTTTCAAAGTGACAGCAAGAACAGTCCGACAATACCTTCAGCACAATGAGCTGTTAGCAAGTCGACCATGGTTAAAGTTTCTTCCCTTGACACTGCCGCAGTTCCAAAATCGCCTATAGTAATGCGTTTGGTTGCTTGTGAAAAGAACATGTTATGTATCGTGAAAAAGGAGGAACCCATACCAGCTTGTATTAGAATTTAATCTCTATAGAAATTATCAATATATTTATTAATACTTTTATTCTTATATACCTATATTTCTGGTAGATACAGAAAAAGAGTGGTAAAAAGAGGAAGAGATTCGAATTTACATAGTTATGTAAGGAGTAACAAACAAGGACAAAGAAGCGAGGTCACGTCGTCTTTTCTTTCGAATCTAGGTTTAGTATCTCCAGCACAATGTGTGTGGATATGCCGAGAAGAACGACTGATGCCCGTTTCCAATCGAGCTCATCATCATTGGATCATGGTCACTCTAGTTTTCATAGCTGGTAATCTGGACACCCACCGCCGTCACATCTCTAATGGCTTTACCCTATCTTCAAATCCTTCTTCACACTACCTTTTCAACATGGTAATACACGAACTCATTGTTTTCCATGATGCTCTGAGCTCCCTCGATACATGAGTGTTTGTCTGTTGCCCTGGGCAGCACGTTTTCCAATCTCTAATCAATCGAAAAAAAAAATCAGTTTCATTATTGCTGAGAGACTGGCACGCCACCCCTTGCCAACCAGTTCGATTATTAACTCCGCCTTTGCCGGCCCCAAGCCCGGATGAAAAAGGAAGAAGAGGGGCCGGCTGATATTACCCTGTAAGGGCTCCTAATCCAGGGATACAGGATGAGCAGCGTTTGTACTCCATGTTAGGAGCCGCTGCACGTGGCGTCTGTTCCTCATGTCAGAGGCAGCCATTTCTTTTGGAGCTAAGTCGGCCTGCTACTAAGTAGTGCTTCCAGTCTTAATGACAAAGGCAGACGCATTCTACTTCACCCAGTCATGATGGTTGTCAAGCTCTACAAGCTTAATACCCTAATATGATTGAATGGAGATAAGAAAGACGAAGAAGAAGATCTTTAGGGATTTGAAAATATCTTAATATATTTGTTTTAGCAGAAATCTTTTATTTTTCTTATCTTTATCTTTTTATATAACCTTTCAAGGGTCACAACTTGATTTATTAATATGATTGAGTGGAGATAAAAAAGAAGAAGTTCGATTATTGGATTTTTTCATAGAATTGAAGCTGCATTGTCTTTTGTACCAAACATTCAAACATCCAACTCGATGCCCAGTAATATTAGAGCCGTTATTGGAAACAGAGGCTACTTTATGTGGGTACTGATTTATGCAAAACTATAATTCAAAAATACTTGCAAACTTAATCAATATATACTTCCTCTCATTATACATTATGTATTCAATACACACACACACAAAGTTTTATTAAGACCGACGGTCTTATACAGATTCACCACAGGAAGCATAGATGGAGCTCCTGTACTCCAGGCAGCGCAGCACCCAACAACAGCCTCCAGGTCCGACCTATGTCCAATGGCCACACGTTCCTTCATGCATACGTCAAGGTTAGCTTATCACTGAACAGGCTAGTGTGGAATCAGCCGCGTTCTAGTCTTTGCTTTCCTCGTCCAAATGGACCACGGCTTCCGGCAATTCTCATTATGTATTCAGTAAAAAAAGGTTTCTGATATTTTTTTTTTTTTTTTTTTTTTTTTTTCACACACAAAAGCCTTTATTAAGACACACAGGTCTTACAGAGGATTCTCCTTGGGGTTACAAAACGGAGAAACCTATGAAAGTGGGAAATAAAAAATGGAGAAAGATTATATACATTTGGTAAATATATACAGGTTTCTGATATTTGTATTCTTTCTTGGTATATCAATTTTAATTACCAGCAAAATGAAGTTTCACAAATATTTACTTTTTACACATTAATTAATCTAAACAGAACAGGGTATGCTATTTTAAAAAAAATTCCTTTGCTCAGAAACCATCTTGACTTAATTAAATAGAAATAAAAATTTGTTAAAATAACGATTTTATTTTTTTTTAATGGAAAAAAAAGACACAAAAAATATATATTTCATAATATATACTCTTCCAGGAATAATAAAGCAAACCTAGAGCCAGCCCAGATAGAGACGGGATGTAAAGTCCGGTCACTTGAGACAGCAGCGACATTCCAAGGGGCGTCAAATGGGGCCGTCCGTTAACACCTTGAGACTTTTAAGACAGTTGGGGATTGTGTGCGACACGAACGGACGCCCGGCTCTCTCCCTCTCTCTCTCTCTGGTTGCCTGGGTTCCTTCTTCAACTTGTGGTGTCCTTATTTCTCTTCCCACCTTATTATATTGTCACATATATATATCAATTGAAAAAGCCCTGTAATGCTTTGTTTTATTCATATACATATATATATATATTTTTAAATTAGGACACAATTAAACGGTCTTTTAGTTATTTTTCAACATGCAAAAAAAATGGTGCTGCGCCCAAAATTCTTTCTCAGTGACGATAATCCAGTGGTGCTAGGCGAATGTGTAGGAAGTTTCGGCCTTCCTAGATGTTGCGTAGTAGGTTGATTATGATGACGCAACAACTCCATGACATCCGTTGCTATAGCAACCGACCACTGCACTGCGGTGGGTCTACCCGCTATATTTGCAGACTTTTTGTCCCGTTGACATTTTCATCAACCTCGTGGATACGATACGATTTTGTTCTTTACTTTTTAGCTCTTCATAGCGGAACAAAAGTACTGCGTAATTATAATTGAATTGCAATCTATCGATAAAATTTGTATTAAATATTTTGGCAATATTTTGCACATTCTTATTATCAGAAAATCTTTATTGTCTTTATAATGTCTAATACATCTTTTGTTGTTTATTTGCAAACCGCCAAAGTGACAAAAACAAATCAAAAAGGGATGATGATAACCTGCGTCTTGCAGATTAACATTTTCATAGAAACATATATATACATATTTATTGCTAGCTATATATAAATTTTTATTATTATTAAAAACAAAATTGGAATTTCCTAACCGCTTACATGAGAATTTTAGATGGCAGAGTGCGATGTAGTGGAACAAAAATCAATTAAACGTTGATTTAACTTGTTCCACAAAGATTTTGTTCCACTAGTTGGCGCTTTGCGATATAAAATGCTCATATGAGCGGTCAGGAAAAGCCATTTTTGTTTTTAATATCAACGCCTAACCATTATATATATATATATATTTTCTTATTATATATTATTCTATTCATGATAAAATTGTGAAAAGTTTTAAAATTACAAAATATTTTCTCACACGAGTTTCTTTTTATTACAAAACGCTTGCTTTCAAGCGATAATGGCTCTTCATAATAATAAATGTTTATAATGATTTAATTAATAATGTTTTATTAGGCCCGTTGAAGAGCGATTATCGCTTGAAAACTAGCGTTTTGTAATAAAAAGAAACTCATTGTGAGAAAATATTTTGTAATATATATTATTGAACATTATAGACTTTAAATGCATGATTAAAATTGTTGTAAGAGAGGGCTTAGCTTATCAGTGGTGAAACTTCTCAGCAGTTTCGCCAAATTAATCGTCAGACCGTTTTGCTTTTGTATTTGAAATGAAACGGTAGAGCGGTTTGGAGATTAATTTATCTATACCGCTGAGAAGGTTCATCATTGATAAGCCAAGCCCTCTCTTTCAACAATTTCTATCATTGTAGTAAGGTCTTCAGAAATAATATTTATAATATATATGTCGTAAATTTGAGTAAGTCGACGTGTGAATGAACTATGCAGTCGTGGGGTAAGTGTGGTAAGGTTCTAGCCGCACGTGGATAGCAAGAAGTAGAGGCAGGGCTAGATATTAGCACCGAGCAGGTTGAAGACAGCCCACGGGACAAAGGTAGAGTTCATGGGCTCATACCGGGATGCCTAACACTAAGGCGAAGGAGTAGGAGCAAAAGCGGCCTGCGTAGATGGACACACACTATGACTAATCTCTGATCTGACCTCGGACGGCCGGGGGATAATTTTTTTTTTGCCTGTAAACCCCCGGGGGAGGGGTGGGGGGCAGCCTGAACTGATGGGGATGCTGTCTAACCGTCTAATTGGTCGGCGCCCTTTACCTTGATCAACTTTGCCACGTAGCGGGGCGACTTCAAACCCCACTCTTTTACTATTTTTATTATGACGTCATTATTTTGAAGCTTTCATCCCAATTATCATTCTTTCCGAGTAGAACAAGTCCAAGTCCAGTTGCAAGCGTCTAACTCGACTGGAGCAGCAGAGTGAAAATGTGTTGTATATATGACGTAAACAGGGGGGGGGGGGAGTTACATCATCCAGGAGGGCCACGACCTCGTAAAAATTGGACTGGGCTCGATAGGCCTACTTTCTTATTCTCACTTAGGCCTGATTAGTTTTAGCCTTAATTTTCTCCTGTTATTCTCCATTCCTTCTATCTGTACAGTTGCTATATCTGTACAGTTGCTATACTTTATTAGAGTCTTACGCAGTACAGATTGATGTTATTTGATGCTTTCTATTTGCAGTAAATAACAAGTTATATACATTCACGTGGTGAAATATGTGGTGGTAGATATATGGATTATTTACAACAATTCCATGGTCTTAAATCATCACATATATATTTTAAGTTTAATTAACTAATTGTTTTTTTTTTTTCGAAAAATAGACACTTCGGCCAGTTAGTTTTTTTTTATTTTCTTAACGTTTCGAAAAAAATCTTTTTGTCTTCGTCAGGAGAAGTAAATAAAAATAAAGCATTTGGCGAGGCGTTAAAAATTGTTAATTATAAATATAAAATAAAAACTCTAACTGGCGCCAAAGTGTCTATTTTTCACAGAAATATGAATGCCGGCCAGGCAGCCTCTATCTTTAGGATAACAAATTGTCCTCACAGAGTATGTGTGCGAGATCACAAGAAAATAGGCGCTAACTGTAATAGGAAGATAAGTTTTTATTTGTTTACTATGGGTATAAGAGAGAGAGTTATTCTTTTTTTTATTAAAAACTAGCGGATGTACCGGATTCGCCCGGGTTTTACCCGAGTAAAGGTTTGTCTAACGAATCTCTCGATAAAGTGAACATTTTTTCCCGATCCCTTGAAAAATACTCGATAAGTTGAATAAAATCAATATTAATTGGTTCCCTCGGTAATTGGAAGTTAAAGGAATAGTATCTTGCCTTGGAATTGTATCATTATTCTTGTCTCAAATAAATTGCCGTGTCATCCTGAATTTTGTGTTTCCTAATTTTCTACATTACAAAATCATCGTATCATCATGATAATATTTAGAGCAGATTGTTGAATTATAACAGATAAATTAGAATATTTATCTTGATTATTTTTAGGCGAAAAGGTTTTTCAAAAATTTTATTTGCTAGAAACCTTCCCAGTACTATACTAAATAATTTCCCAAAGTTTCATGGCGTTCCAATAAGTGGTTTGGTCAGGCATAAAGGACAGACAGACACACATACATTCATTTATATATATATATATAGATAGACGTTTTTCCCTGATTTATAAAATAATAAAATAAATAAAGCTTCCAGGGCTAAGTTTATTGTACAACTTTTTATTTTCAAGCTTTCAGACTTGTCAGTTAACGTGATACTCCTGTTGAAGGACTGACACAAGTCAGAAATCTTGAAAATAAAAATTTGTACAAGAAACTTAGCCCTGGAAGCTTTATTTATTTAATAATTCTTTTATAATGTTTGATCAATCTTCTTGGAGTCAGTATCTTTAAAGAGTAAACAATGTCATCAGAGTTCCAGCAAGCCACACACACAACTTTTACAATCCTAACACACAAATATTTTTATGAAAACAGGTTTATCAAACAATAGCTACAGGTTTCTGGGGATGAGATTCTTTTATCTTTATTAAACGTAATCTCGAGCTTTCAGGTATCTCTGTTCTTCTACAGGAGTACATAGAAACATATTGCCACGTGGAAAATTAGGGAAGATCAACTTCGGGATGAGACAACAATTTATTTCAGGCAAGAACAAACTATGAGTGGTAAACAAAAGATAAGCCACGAGAGAAATTTACAGAGTAGCAAAAAATAAACATAAAAACGACCACTCTGTTATTAAAAAAATAATAAAATTAATAAATACTTTTTTACATAGCTTCTTCTCCATGGGAGCTGTGACCCACAGCTATCAATTATTGTAGATACTGACATGGATCTGACGTGCTTCTGCCAAGGATTCTATCGAAGTCTTGGAACTCTGTCCCTAGTAATTTTGCGTCCTTTTTCTTGCGGCGTGAAGAGCGGCTTTGTCGTCGTATCGGCTATAGGGACATCGTCATCTTCGAAGGAAGTCTTGGCTTTAGCACGCCGGTGGAATCCTGGAGTCAGTCTCCGAAAATGTAGATCACAGCACCCATGGCTTCAAGGTCTTCTCGGCGGTCTTCAGTTTGTCTTCCCTAACTTACCCAGCATCTCCACCAAAATGCCACGTGGAAAATTAGGGAAGACCAACTTCGGGATGAGACAGCCATTTATTTCAGGCAAAAACAAACTATGAGTGGTAAACAAAAGATAAGCCACGAGAGAAATTTACAGAGTAGCAAAAAATAAACATAAAAATGACCACTCTGTTATTAAAAAAATAATAAAATTAATAAATACTTTGTTAAAATATTAACGTTTGTACTCCTGTAGAAGGGCAGAGATGCCTGAAAACTCGAGAATTACGTTTAATAAAGATAAAGAAACTCATCTCCAGAAACCTGTATATAAGGTTGTCCCAAAAAGTTCGTGTTTTTCTTAAAACGTTGTTTTTATTATTATTTGGCGAATAATATTATTACGGCGAATATATAATAATATATAATACAATTACTTTATACGTAATACAAAGACATGATACATAACGGCGAATAATATTATTACGGCGAATACATAATAATACATAATACAATTACTTTATACGTAATACAAAGACATGATACATAACGGCGAATAATATTATTACGGCGAATAATATTATTACGGCGAATACATAATAATACATAATACAATTACTTTATACATAATACTGTTGCGTTGTTGGTTGACAAAGAATAACTTCCGTGGGTACAAAGGATCTTTAGGACTTTATTTAAGCCTAATCGATAAAATAATTACAGAAGAGTGCAAAAATAAAACAACAATAAAGAAAACAGCAGTTACAAACTTACCAACTGCAGCACGGTGAGGGAAAGCAGGAGTAGAACAGGAGACAGAAGTTCGTAGAACCTTCTAAAATCTTCTAAGAAGTACACCGGCGTCGGCGGTAAGCAGCAGTCCGACCTCTTGAGACAGCAGCTTGCTTGGAGTACACCACGTAGCTTCGTTCTTCGACTTTTTTTTTTTTATCTTTCTTTTCTCCCTGGCATGAGTTTCTCCTCCCTATATATCCCGGAGTAGATCTTTCCAGAACGGTCACGCTTGGTCAGCCAATCAGAAAGCCGCCAGCACAAAGCAGTTGCGCAATCGCTTTAGATTGGCCAATCGGTTGTTCTCCGATTTTTCTACATTTTTCTTGAACGTTCTAAAACATTATCTCTCCATTCTGGAATGTGCTTTTCTTTCTACGTAACAATACAAAGACATGATACATAACGGCGAATAATATTGGTATTTCAATTTTTTGAAAGTGTTTACGAGCTTTTGGGACAACCTTGTATATAAACCTTGCTTGATTAATATCCGGAAGATTTAAATCAATTAAAACAGCTTTATGTAACCCAAATTTGTGAATTTCAAACTCACCTTGATGATGGAGTAGGTTATCAATTCTTCTGCAGGTTACAATGGCGTCTCTATCTCACGCCAGCCTTCCTCAGCCACTACAAGTCTTGGGATATCTCACAGACTTTCATGCCCCCAGTCTGTAAGCGGTTATCTATCCCTGTCTATGGCCCCTCTCTTTTTACCCTCCTATATCACACACACACACACAAAAGCCTTTATTAAGACACACAGGTCTTACAGAGGATTCTCCTTGGGGTTACAAGACGGAGAAACCTATGAAAGTGGGAAATATTTACCCTCCTATATCTTTTCCCAGCACCTGTTGGATTATTCCTATTTTATTTAATATTCTTATCTAATCAACACCTGTCTCTCTCTTATCTTCCCTGGTCTGGGAATTATAACCTTCTTTGAACAATCTTGGTGGCGTGCAGCACCTTGGTACTTTGCTATAGTGCATTGCTGTTTGTCTGCTTGCTACATCCATTTTTGGTCTCGAAAATCATACACTTTTGTTAGTAGCCCGTAACACCATATTCTCTCTTACCCTGATATGATGAAGATCCCCTAATACCAGAATATTATCGCGGAATTTATCTTTGTCTATCAATTCTACAGTTCAAAAAGAAAAATTGGAAATATCGTCAAAAATGAAAAAGAAGATGACTGTTACTTCATACCCAGATGCAGTTCGTGTTCTCTGTCTAATCAGGATGCCACAAAGATACACATGTGATTTCGAAGGGATGCAGCTAAAGTTATCACTTTATTATGTCACTCAACAGAAGGAATACAATAAGTGGGACTTGCCTTCAACTTTCCTGTCAAAAGGATCCTTGGTGTAGTGGATGTCACTCTTGTGAAGCGTTCCGCTCCACACTGTAATGTCCAGCTTGGACTACACCGGCTTGTAGGCCGCTCCGATGTCAGGCTCTCCTGGCACCGTCTTGTAGGATCATCCACACGGTCGGAGGCAAGTCGCCACGTCTTCTCCTCGCCGCAGATGTTACCAGACTCTGTCCTCCCCCACACAGGAATGCTGTTTTTTGCGCCTGCCACATGGCAACAAGAGCAGCTGGAGTTCACCCCTCTTTCCCCAGCTTCAATCTGGAATCTTGGCTTTGTAATCCATTTCACATGACTATAGAATAAATCCTGTGTTTGTTATGTCACTCCACAAAGACTATATATAGCTTATTACCTATTTACATACTGATACTTTCTAATATATTGTCAAGTGGCTCTGCGGCTCCACAAAAGGCCCCATAGGACGCCTGTAAATCATTCCTGGACTCCGGTGGTGGGTGCCACCCCCGGAATCTGATCGGCAAATAAGGGGGGGGGGGGACGCCTCGGTGGCTGACGAGGCTCATTAGTATTATCTTTACCTTGGGGTAAGTTGTACTATTTTCTGACTCTCTCTCTCCCTATAAATACCTCTTGTAGATAATTTTATTGGAGAGCTAGAAGGTAAATCTATATATATAAAATTGAATGTCTGTGTGTGTGTCTGTATGTCCTCTATGGATTCGAAAACCATACATCCAATCGCCGTGAAATATTGGAATATTATTAGGTGTATCTCCGGAAAGGTTTACGAAAAATAATTTCTTGAATATCTTTAATATCCTTAGAGTTATTTGCAGATTTGTAGCTTTAACTCGCAAGCAGCTCCACCATTGAGACCGAGATAGGCTTAGGTTTTGGTCCACGCCTGATGACCTTGGGTCTTTCAGGGCTAATATATTAAGTAAAACTAATTCAAATATTAGTGCTTTAGTGCTATCTCCTTAAGGTTACCGATTTAAAAGTTTATTTTCTAATTTTAGATTTATAAGAAACATATTTTATTTTAAGTATTGTACTTTATGAAACATATTTTATTTTAAGTATTGTACTTTATTTTAAAAAGTTTAAATAATTGTGCAAGACGATATATATGATATATAATAATCAAAAGAAATACTGAGTATCGTTTAAATATAAAATTCGCATAAATATAAATGCGTTTTACCGAGGTTACGATTTAAAAGTTTATTTTCTAATTTTAGATTTATAAGAAACATATTTTATTTTAAGTATTGTACTTTATGAAACATATTTTATTTTAAGTATTGTACTTTATGAAACATATTTTATTTTAAGTATTGTACTTTATTTTAAAAAGTTTAAATAATTGTGCAAGACGATATATATGATATATAATAATCAAAAGAAATACTGAGTATCGTTTAAATATAAAATTCGCATAAATATAAATGCGTTTAAATAATTGTGCAAGACGATATACACTGCGTGACATTGAAAATGGAACACCAAGAAATAGTGGCCAGAAAATTATGCAAATTTCAGGGTAGACGCGCCTAACCGAGTTATGCAAATGATGTAAAATGCGCAGCTCTTGTGCGCAGATGGAGTAAGATATAAGAGAAGGAACTTGCAGAAAGGACAGTATTCGTGTCGTTATTTCTTCAAGGAAAATCATTGTATAAATTTTATTCTTGTGTCAAAAGACACGTGTAATAACAGAGAATGCTAGGTCATCGTAAACGGAGGCAGTTCAAGCAGACAGACGCTTTTACGAGGGGCATGGTGATCGGACTGAAAAGGGCAGGTTGGTCCATACGTCAAATCGCAGCTGATACACACCTTGGTGCGTCCACGGTGCACCGACTGTGGAGAAGATGGTTGGAACAAGAAAATGTGGCAATTTATAGGAATGTCGGTGCAACCAGAGTGACGTCAGCACGTGTGGATCGGCGTATCCTTCGACAAGCAGTGGCGGCCCCACAAGCCACTTGTACCGCCATCCTGGAACATGTACAAGACACCCTAGATCATTCTATCTCGACCAGAACCATTTCCCGTCGATTGGTTGCTAATGGCTTGCACTCATGCCGTCCGCTAAGAAGACTGCCATTGACCCCACCGAATAGGCGCCAACGTTTGGAATGGTGCCGGGCTAGATCGACGTGGATGACGGAATGGCACAGGGTCGTGTTCTCAGATGAGTCGCGTTTCTGCTTGTCCAGTGATAGTCGCCGTGTACGCGTGTGGCGTCGACGTGGAGAAAGGTCCAATCCGGCAGCAATTGTGGAACGCCCCACCGTGCGACAACGTGGAATCATGGTTTGGGGCGCAATCGCGTATGATTCCAGGTCACCTTTACTTCGTATTCAGGGCACTATGACGGCCCAACGATACGTTGATGATGTGCTGCGACCGGTGACACTCCCCTACCTTCAGGGGTACCCAATGCCCTTTATCAGCAGGATAACGCCCGACCGCACACTGCTCGCATTAGCCAACAAGCTCTGCAAGATGTACAGATGCTTCCCTGGCCACCGTACTCTCCTGATCTCTCACCAATCGAGCACGTCTGGGACATCATTGGACGCCGTTTGCATGCCTTGCCACAGCCGCGTTCAGAAGACGAACTGTGGCAAATGGTTGAGAGGGAATGGAGAGCCATCCCTCAGGACGCCATCCGTACTCTGATTGACTCTCTACCTAGACGTGTTGCTGCGTGCATCGCCGTCCACGGTGGTCCTACTTGCTACTAAGCCGACGCCGTTCTCGCTCTGTATTATGACTATCATTTTGAAATAAATATCACTTATTGTTCGTCCCTGTCTCTCTCTGTCTGCCGAGTTTCATCACTTTCTGGCCACTATTTCTTGGTGTTCCATTTTCAATGTCACGCAGTGTATATGATATATAATAATCAAAAGAAATACTGAGTATCGTTTAAATATAAAATTCGAATAAATATAAATGCGCTACTAAAAATTAAATTTTAGGATGCAATTATTAAAGCTATATATATAATAGGTAAATTATTAAATTATTTAAATAAAACTAATTCAAATATTAGTGCTTTAGTGCTATCTCCTTGAGGTTACCGATTTAAAAGTTTATTTTCTAATTTTAGATTTATAAGAAACATAAGGATGACACGGCACACAGGGACCGGGAAAAAATGTTCACTTTATCGAGAGATTCAAATATACGAGTTTCAAATTATCAAAATATATCTTTTTTTTTATAATTTTATAGAGAATTGTTTTAACAAATGTTCGTTAGAAAAACCTTTACTCGGGTAAATAAATGGAAGACGACCACAGACCTACTGTTAGCGGATCCTACCTCCCTTGTCATCGCCAACGAGATCCTTCTACCTTTTCTGGAGATGGAAATATAAACCCTGGACAGTGGTTGAAAGAGTACGAGAGAGTGTCGAAGTACAACAGATGGGACGACACCATGAAGCTTGCCAACATCGTATTTTACTTGAACGTAACTGCTGGAAGGTGGTTTGATAATAACGAAGAATCACTCATCTCGTGGCGAAGCTTTGAAGACGCATTCCGTGGTGTGTTCGGACTGCAGGAGGATTCTTCTCGACGTGCCGAAGAAGTTCTGAAGTCGAGAGCACAGAAGGCCGAGGAATCCAGCGAGTCATACATCCAAGAGATTCTTAGTCTCTGCCACCAGGTGAACCCTCGCATGGAAGAAGGTGAGATAGTTGCTCACATTATAAAGGGAATTTCGGAGGCCACATACCAGGTATTGGTGGCGAAAGACATACAGACGGTAGATGAAATCCTGAAGTTTTGCCGTCATCTGACAACCGTCAAGCAGCGCAGGATTGGCCGTACGAAATTCGCCAGGTTGTCAAACGTAATGCCCATTTCATGTGTTAACGACTCAGACGAATTGGCCGGGTTAATTCGCCGCATCGTTAGAGAAGAAATTCAAAAGGTCTTCTCAGCACCTGAAGTGGCCAATCCTCTCCGAGAAGTGAACGCCCTGGAACAGACTGTGAGGGAAGAAGTTAGCCGTGTTCTCCAACCTACCAGACCACAAGTCAACGTGGTATAACAACAACCACGCACGCCCTATTATAATATCGACCGACCAACCCAACCCAGGAAGACGGAACATTGGAGAACCTACGACGACAAACCTATCTGCTTCCTCTGCGGTGGACCCGGACATGTCGTCCGTTATTGTAGAGAACGACGGCAGGTCTTCGCTGAAGCCCGGTCAAGGGATGGCGGAGAAGGAAGAAATATTGGATTTTCGAGTCGACTCCCAAGATATGACACCGACGACGACTATGTAACGCCCCAAACCTCGACGTACTTTTACCGGAGCTCTTCCCCACATCCAAGCCGCGCAAGGTCGCCAGCCCGAAGACAATCCCAGTCGCTAGCCCGTCGTTTAAGCCGTTCTTCCAAGCCTCAGAATGGGAAAAACTAAGTGGAGCGGCTTCTAACGGGGGTTAGGTCGCCATTGAGGAAATTCCTCCAGGGTATATCGCCGCTAAATTAAAAGAAAATTTTGTTATGGTCGAAATAAATGGACGCAAAATTAAAGCATTGATGGATTCAGGAGCCGACTTTTCTGTTATTTCAGACAAATTTCGACGCGAACTAAAGATACCTCTCTTCAAAGAACCAGGTCCCATTCTTAAAGCCGCAAACATAAATTTAATAGAAACCATAGGAAAATGTGTCCTGAACATAGAAGTTAATGGTTTGAATATCTTATTTGAATTCGTGTTATGGTGGAATGCAGCCATGACATCATATTTGGATGGGACTTCTTCAAGGCCACCGAGGCCGTCATTGATTGTGGCAGAAATGAACTCCATCTCGGGGAAATCTCCGTCCTGGAATCTCGAGAGGAGGAAAACCAGAGATTGTTTGCTTCCAACGACTTCGTCATCCCGCCTAAATCAATAAAGAAGATCAGTGTGATAAACGAAGCAATATGTGGTGTTAGAGATGTTTTAGTCTCAACTTCTAAGGACTTATTATAAGAAAGGAAGTTCTTATACCAAACTCATTGGTTACATTTCGACACGGCCGAGGTAGCATTTGGGTGGCGAATGGAGCGTCTTGGCCGCAACTGATTCCATCAGGAATGAATATGTGCACCATGGAAAGTTATGAGAATGGAATTATCTGCAGTCTTATTGAATCCAGCGATAAGTTACAAGAAACGCGGCTAAAGTCACGTGAATGGTCACAGAAGATAAACCTTACTCTAGATCCAGGGCTGTCTGAAATTCAAAGGTTACAGCGTGATTCATACCTTTACGAGTTTTTTGACATATTTGACTTTGGGGGAACTCCTATTAAGCTCACCAGTACTGTGAAGCACAAGATAAACACAGGAGGCCACTCTCCTATCAAACAGCGGCCCTATAGAGTAGCACCAAGCGAACGATGACTAATTCAAGATGAAGTGAACAAGATGATTGAAAATCACATCGTGAAGCCCTCTGAAAGTCCTTGGTCATCTCCAGTTATTCTAGTTCGAAAGAAAGATGGGACCTGGAGATTCTGCGTAGATTATCGACGATTAAATAAGATAACAAAAAAAAAAAAAGATTTTATTCCGCTGCCACGCATTGACGATGCCTTGGACAGTTTAGCTGGCTCTAGTTACTTCTCCACGATGGATCTTCGGTCCGGGTATTGGCAGATTGAAGTGGACGAAAAAGACAGGGAGAAAACTGCCTTCATCACTCCAGATGGGCTGTATGAATTCCGAGTAATGCCTTTCGGTCTATGCAACATTCCAGCAACGTTTGAAAGGATGATAGTGTTCTGAGCAGTCTTAAATGGAACATGTGCCTTTGATACCTGGACGACATCGTAGTTTACGCACCTACCTTTGAGGAGCATCTACGTCGTCTACAACTTGTATTAAGGTGTACTAAGAAAGCTGGACTAAGCTTGAACTACCAAAAGTGTATTTTTGGATCAAGGAGGATAAAGATTTTAGGACACCTTGTTGACGCCAATGGAATTCATCCAAATCCAGATAAAGTTGAAGCCGTCTCTAAATTTCCGATGCCAAGGAATACCTCTGGACTGAGGAGCTTTCTTGGATTATGTTCCTATTACCGAAGATTTATTGAGAACTTTGCCGACAAAGCTAGATCTTTGCATGACCTACTGAAGACTGAAAAACAATTCTATTGGGATGCAGCTCAAGAGAAAGCGTTTGAAGTCCTTAAAACAGCTCTAATTTCAGAGCCTGTCTTGGGACACTTTGATGAATCCGCTGATACCCATCTACACACGGATGCAAGCGGACATGGTATTGGAGCTGTTCTTTTACAAATACAAAGTGGAAAGGAGCGGCCTCTAGCTTATGCATCTAGAAGCTTGACAAAGGCTGAAAATAACTATTCTACAACAGAAAAAGAATGCCTTGCTGTTGTCTGGTCTATTAGCAAATTCCGTCCATATTTGTTTGGTCGACCATTCACTGTTGTCACTGACCATCATTTTCTATGTTGGTTGGTAGGGCAGAAAGATCCTTCTGGCCGTTTGGCAAGATGGGCGCTGAAGTTGCAAGAATTTGACGTGACCGTGATCTACAAGAGCGGACGCAAACATAAGGATGCCGATTGTCTGTCAAGGAGTCCGCTTGAGAACGATCAACCAAGTGCTGTGATGACCCCCTTCAGGCCGACCGCTCTTTCAGCTCCTTCTTCATAACGGCACCAGCTGGACTCCCCGTCCGCCGCCCCTCCTCTGGAATCTGTCAATCAACACTTCCTTGTGGAGGGGCCCCTGCATACCTTCTTTACTGGCTTGTCCACATCTCTTCTTTAACGCTTCACTGACGTTTTTGTATAACGCTGTTTGCTGCACTGTTTCACTTGGATGCGATAAACAAAAGAGCTATTTATTTCCTATAGTACTATCACCCAATTGATATTCACAACAATAGCCTCTAAGGAAACATTTTTTTTGGGAATTGATTCAAATGTCAGTTGATATAAAAACTCTTTAAATATAATTCACAGAGATAAAATGATTGGTGATTGAATATTAAGAACAAATTATTATAACAAGATTTTAGAAGTAAACAGTACATACAGCGCACTCTGTATGTTGAGGATGAAATTATTCAATGCAATTTATTCTTCAAAAGCTCTATTATTTAACCTGCTTCCATGTCTGTCTGTCCTCAAATCTTAAGTTTTTTCGATTGTTAAATTTTTTTATACCAGTTCCCCAACAGTCTTTGATTTCCAGAATTAAGTCTGGTCATCTACGGACAGGAATTGTACTAAGTGCAATTCTCAATCTGCAACCCCAAACCATATTATTGACTGTATTGACTCATCCATTGATGAGCTCTACTCATCCCCAGCAGACACCATCAACAAGCTCTACAAGCTTGATACCCTAATATGATTGAGTGGAGATAAGAAAGAAGAAGAGACTCATCCCCAGCTGACACCATCAATAATCTCTACAAGCTTGATACCCTACTGGTCATCTACGGACAGAAATTATACTAAGTGCAATTCTCAATCTGCCACCCCAAACCACATTAATGACTGTATTGACTCATCTATTGATGAGCTCTACTTATCCCCAGCAAACACCATCAACAAGCTCTACAAGCTTGATACCCTGATATGATTGAGTGGAGATAAGAAAGAAGAGACTCATCCCCAACTAACACCATCAATAATCTCTACAAGCTTGATACCCTGATATGATTGAGTGGAGATAAGAAAGAAGAAGAGACTCATCCCCAACAGACACTATCAACAAGCTCTACAAGCTTGATACCCTGATATGATTGAGTGGAGATAAGAAAGAAGGTACCATTTCCCGTTCAAAAATAACCTCATTAGGTACCATCCTAAAAAAGCGCAAACTAGTATATGATATTTAGAGTGAATAATATGTACAGGTTGTTCACATTTACGGTGAATTGTTACGACGCTTTTCAGCCATCGTTGTTTGCGTACAAGGATTCTAAATAACAAGGGGAGTTCTATGTAGACACTAATAGACATTAAAATGATTATATATATATATATATATCATACTATGTACAAAGAATATGGCGCCTCTGCCACCGCTGCAGAGTTTGGTGGAGAATCACCAGTGGGTTTCCAGCGACATCACGTATTTCGTGATCTACAAAGAAGATGTAGATCGCGTACTTCGCCTCTGAGGAGATGGTGATGGCGTGGTCCTCGAGACCAAGTTTAAAGAAGAAAAGGACATTAAATCATGCTTGATTTTACGTCTTACCTAGGAACAACCAATGAAATAAATATACATAGTCCCAGCTGGACTGCTCGTCCGTCCCTCCACCCCTAGGAAATCTGTCAATCGTCACCTCCTTGGGGGTGGGGCTGCATACTTTTTTTTTTTTTACCTTTTTACCACATCTCTCTCTTAGCTCTCTTCTGTTGTTGTTGTTGCTTATTCCTCAAGTCGTTTAAACGATCTCCATTAGGTCCCATTGTCTTAGCTTTTCTATTATAGTCCTGGGGTTTTCCCAGAGGTCTTTTTTTGGAGGATTTGATGCAATTCAAGATCCAAGTATTTTCATTTCCAGTAAAGAAATGTATATTAAATTCAATACCTTTTGTAGATATATTTTAAATTATATAGCAACAAATATATTTTAAGAAACTGATAATTTAAATTATTCTTATTGTACATATTGCCAGACACTTCTTTCTTTGGTAACAGTTCTTTTTCTTTCTTTCTCATTGTTAATATCATATGACTATTCTATTCACGGCCTAAAATTATTGTATATATATGTAATATTGTTGCAAATGTGCCGACGAATGGATGAACTGGCAGTCGTGTACGTGAAGCGAGTGCTGATGTTCTTCCCACACGCGGACAACAAGAAGCAGGGGTAGGGCTAGATGTTAGCACCGAAAGTGATCGGGGACAGCCCACGGGACAGAGGTAGAGGCCATGACACAAACTTGGATGCTTATCACCAAGACTTGGAGAGAGAGAGTGTGTATTAAACAGAAGCCGTCTGCCGAGAGACACCTCCTAGAACCATCTGCTGAACCCCTGCCAAAGCTTGTCCTGTTTACAGGGGGGTCGTCTATAAGAATGTCCCTCGGGACCCCACATGGGCTAGGCGTTGCCTTTGTCCTCCCCTCTGTCCCTGCCACCAGCTGACCGAACACTCTTTGGATCTTTATTTAGACGTCAACATTTTTAGTGTTACATACAAATAGGGGTTTACAGGTATTATCAATAAAGATATAGCATATATACAAAATATGGGGTGGCAGCAAACAGAAACGGTGTACATTCCAAAAGAAGGGCAGGATCTTATAAGGTATAGGCTTTAACTAATTGGAATATATGTGACATATACTAAAGGTGTCATTATTATACAGTTTAAAATATACTATATATATGTATAGAAATATGTAAATATATACATGTATGACAGCGTAAGTGTCCCTAAAGGGACATAGCGCTTTAAATTGAAATAAAATAAAATTAAAATACGATTAAATATGGTTATATATATCTAGTAATTCAAAAAGAATTAGGTTTAAAATAATGTTTACCGTGAAGAGCTCTTCAAGTTGTTTGTCAATAAGCTTTTAGGGAAACCCTTTCTGCTGATCTAGAAATCGAGCAAAGATAAAAACGAGATTAAAAAAAAAAGTCTTAAAAATATCAGATACTAGCTAAAAGCTAAGTTAAAACTATAGACAATTTTTGACAATTAAAATAATTTTATTGACATCTTGTCAATACATGCAAAGTGCACAGTCACGTGTACTATTAAAAAAAAAGATCATTAAATATATATATGCATTATATACACTATGTTAAAACTAAGTTAATACACTAAGTTAAAACTATAGATGCTAAAACTGAAATGCTGATTCAATATTATTTCTGAGTTTATCTCGAATGACTTGAAGTTGGTTTTCTCTAGCCATTCCTTGAATGTTGTAGTTTCTTTATATTTACATACTGGTCTTGATAAAGCACAATTTGGATTATAGATTATAATAAAGGAAATAAGACCTAATCCAAATAATTTATTAGTGTGTGACGTTTCGGCAACAACATTGTCACCATCATCAGACAATGGTGACAATGTTGTTGCCGAAACGTCACACACTAATAAATTATTTGGATTAGGTCTTATTTCCTTTAACATACTAGTCTTATTTGATCTCTTTCTACCTATCTACACAGTTCCAGCCAAATTTTATAGCCACTCAATTTGTCACATCACACGGCCAGAAATACTTACATAAAAGAGTTCTATCAGAAACACCAAATTGTTCCTGCGGAGAAACTGAACAAACTGCTCTTCACCTTATCTATGGCTCTGTGCGAACTTTACAGAAGGGAGTCATCATTTATTCCCTGATCTAAATGATTTAACTCTCTTATACATCACACAGCCACTTTGTCTATATAAATTTTATCAGTTCTGTAGAATAATACATGTAAATTTGTAAATATTTAATTCTAAATTCTAATTTGTTTGTTGTTTTGTTTCCTCTGTATTAGGAGCAAATATATAAATATCGCGCCTGGTTGATTAATAAATAAAAAAATATCTAAATGCACACAAACATCATTTAAAATCTGTGAAAAATGGTCTAAAATATAAAGGATATCTTTACACTATCTTCATTATTACAGGATTGCAGAGTCCAACAAATTACTAAAAAAAAAGCATATGACGCCGCATCTCGTTTTCATTATTTGATTAAAGGAAGCTTTAGGACAAGCCCTTCTTTAGCTAACTAAAACGTATAAAGTTTCATGCCCGAAAGCTTCCGTTGTTGTCGTGTCCAATGAAGAGCCTCAGATGTCCCAATGCATCTCTATCACAGCAATGTCCACTATCTTGGGTGTGTAAAGCTGCTGCTCTGGGTACATGTCAATTTTCTGTTGTTGTCGTGTCCAGTGAAGAGCCTCAGATGTCTCCATACATCTCTATCACAGCAATGTCCACTATCTTGGGTGTGTAAAGCTGCTGCTCTGGGTCCATGTCAATTTTCTGTTGTTGTAGTGTCTAATGAAGAGCCTCAGATGTCTTCATACATCTTTTTCACAGCAGTTGCAATGTCCTCTATCTTGGGTGTGTAAAGCTGCTGTTCTGGGTCCATGTCAATTTTCTGTTGTTGTCGTGTCCAATGAAGAGCCTCAGATGTCTCCATGCATCTCTATCACAGTAGTTGCAATTTCTTCATCTTGCGTGTGTAAAGCTGCTGTTCTGGGTCCATGTCAATTTTATGTTGTCGGTGTCGTGTCCAATGAAGAGTCTCAGATATCTCCATACATCTCTATCACAGCAGTCGCAATGTTCTCTATCTTGGGTGTGAAGCTGCTGTTCTGGGTCCATGTCAATTTTCTGTTGTTGTTGTGGTGTCCAATGAAGAGCCTCAGATGTCCCCACGCATCTCTATCACAGCAGTCGCAATGTTCTCTATCTTGGGTGTGTAAAGCTGCTGTTCTGGGTCCATGTCAATTTTCTGCAAAATTTGGGCATTGCTGGGCATGAGAATATGTGGGTAGGTGTTAGTTCCACACCAGAAACTTCCTTTATCAAGTAAATAGTTGAAGCGTCTCTTTATGATTTTTTTTTTGTAATTTCCATTCTTATTAAACATAATTTAACAGCTATTTCCCTCGAAATCAATGCTTGCAGATTTGAGAGATGTTTAATTGGCTTATAGAGAATAGAATGAAAACTAATGAGTAGAATTTCAGCCCGTGGAATTCTAACAATTTATCGAAGGTGAAGCCGAAAATTCCTACAGTTTTGAAGAAAATTTTTATCGGATTTTGATAACAAATCGTTTATCTTTTATATATAAAAGCAAACTTTTCACTTTTTTATAATGAAAAAAAAAAAAAGTCCGTGGACGAGTGGGTAACACCCTCGATTCCCGACAGTCATGAACTGGGATTGAATCCTGCGTTAACATTTTGTTTAATAATGTGAATAACCTTCACATATTATTCATTGTTTCAATTACAGTGGTACCTCGACATACGAGCGCCCCAACATACGAGTTTTTCGAGAAACGAGCCGACGAGCAAGTGATTTTTTGCTTTTAGTTACGAGCGAAATTCGAAATACGAGTTCGGTTCGGTAGTGTTTAAGATATTAATCTGTGATTTTAAATGTTTCTTTTTGACCAGTACTTTTGTTTTGTTTTTGCTTTTCCTAAAATGTTTCTTTCTTCTTCTTCATTATTATTTGTTCTATATGCAAAGCTTTGTTTTTTGAGACTTGAATAAACAAATTCAAGTTTATTATATTTTTGAGTGCTTTTAAAGTTAAAACACAACAGGTAGTAACACGCAGTCGCGCCATCACGATCAGTTAGCAGCGTGCTTTCGCTGTGATAAGTTGTGTTTGTGTTGCGTTTACATTTACAGTTTTAGTTCATTTATTTTTATAACCATGGATCGGAAGAAAGTTTGTAAAAGTCAAGTGCTAAGAAAAAGATGATGAGTATTGAATTAAAACGTGAAATTATAGAAAAACATGAGCAAGGTGTTCGAGTTGTTGACTTGTCGAGGCAGTATGGCCGTACTACGTCCATGATATGTTCTGTGCTTAAACGGAAGGAGTCGATAAAGAGTGTAACGCCGGCTAAGGGCCTTACGATAATTTCCAAGCTGCGAACCTCCCTTCATGAAAATATGGAGAAACTGCTGATGGTGTGGGTGACAGAAAAGCAGCTCCAAGGAGATACCTTGACGCAGACCATCATTTGTGAGAAGGCAAGAGCGATCTACGGAGATTTGCTGAAGCAAACCCCGCAGACTTCCATCGACGAGGCATTAGAAGAGTCATTTAAAGCCAGCCGAGGCTGGTTTGAGAATTTTAAAAAGAGGAGCGGTATTCACTCCGTTGTCACATCGTCGTGAGATAAAGGAGATCTTAGGAATGTGGGAGAGAGTTTCACAGTTCGTGAAAAAAAAAAAAAACACCCAGAAAAAGTTGCAACAGGTCGTGCATCTGACCTTTTAAATGACACTTGCCTAACTCATTTCCGGAACATTCTGAGAGGGAGGAAGAAACAAACCTCCTTGGACATGTTTTTTTCTAAACGGCCTACAGGTGAAAGCGAGAAAAATGTAGCGAAAAGGGCAAAGACCAGTGAGGATATCTAATTTATTTCTTTACATTCTCTTTTTGTTTTTGTGCAATAAATATTTGATATTTATAAATACGTTTTTATTATTTAAAACCACGTAACAAAAATAACTGGGGTGACATTTTGGAGGTTGGAACGGATTAATGGTAGTTCAATTGTTTTGTATGGGGAAATTTGCTTCGAGATACGAGTAATTCAAGATACGAGCAAGGTTGCGGAACGAATTAAACTCGTATGTCGAGGTACCACTGTATCATAAACTAGGTTGCTCTTGTTGAGTGGTACCTATTAAAGTGATTTTGGAACTTGAATTTTGAACTTTTATAATGATACTACGGATAGTTGGCGACTTTTGTACGCTTCAAGGGGAAACCTGGGTTAACTAAATAAAATATATATACATGTACAATAAAATGTATATATATGTAATATTGTTGAAAATGTTGACGTATGGATAAGCTGGCAGTCGTGTACGTGAGGCGAGTGTTGATGATCTTCCCACACGCGGACAACAAGAAGCAGAGGCAGGGCTAGATGTTAGCACATAGAGGGATCGGGGACAGCCCACGGGACAGAGGTAGAGGCCATGACACAAACTTGGATGCTTATCACCGAGACATGGAGAGACAGACTGAGCGAGACAGAAGCCGTCTGCCGAGAGACACCCACTAGAACCATCTGCTGATGACCCCCTGCCAAAACCTGTCCTGTTTTCAGGGGTGGTCTATAAAGAGACCCTTGGGGCTCCACATGGGCTTTGGCATTTTCCTCCTCTCTCCCCAACTGACCTCTCTTTGGATTTTTATTTTGACGTCAACATTTTTAGTTTTACATACAAATAGGGGTTTTCAGGTATTATCAATAAAGATATAGCATATATTATAAAGGACTGCGGCGTATGATTATAAAACAACACTTAAAGTTTCACCGCATAAGTTTCTTTTCTGTGAAAAATCAATATTTATTTCAAAGAGAAATATTTACTATTTCTAACTTTTTTTTAAAAACTTTTTTGGATGAAGTATGAAAGGGTGAAAATATGAAGAGTAATGGCGAACGGAAAAATAAAAGTGTCCAACCTTCCGAACCCACAACTTCATCCAAAAAAGTTTTTAAAAAAGTTAGAAATAGTAAATATTTCTCTATGAAATAAATATTGATTTTTCACAGAAAAGAAACTTATGCAGTGAAACTTTAAGTGTTGTTTTATAATCATACGCCGCAGTCCTTTATAATGTAATATAAGTTACTTTAAGTATTATTTACGAACGGAAAAATACGTCCAGGGTAGCCTAGTGGACATGGCATCTGCCCGGTAAGCGGAAGGTTGTGGGTTCGATTCCCATCCCTAGACACTTTTATTTTTCCGTTCGCCATTACTCTTCATATTTTCACCCTTTCATACTTCATCCAAAAAAGTTAAAAAAAAGTTAGAAATAGTAAATATTTCTCTTTGAAATAAATATTGATTTTTCACAGAAAAGAAACTTATGCGGTGAAACTTTAAGTGTTGTTATATAGCATATATACAAAATATGGGGGTGGCAGCAAACAGAAACGGTGTACATTCCAAAAGAAGGGCAGGATATTTTAAGGTATCGGCTCTAACTAATTGGAAGATATGTGACATATACTAAAAGTGTCATTATTATACAGTTTTAAAATATATGATACTAGCCGAATGACCCGGGCAACGCCCGGGTTTTACCCGATTAAATGTTTTTATTCAAATACTATTCGTTACAATTATAAATTGGCACCGTGGATGTCGCTTTTGTGAAACGTCCCGCTCCAAATTTTGTGTGTTTTTAAAATATAAAAATAAATATGTAAATTTTCACAACGATATTTGAAAATTATATTATTTTGATTTTCAAATACTATTCGTTACAATTATAAATTGGCGCCGTGGATATCACTCTTGTGAAACGTCCCGCTCCAAACTTTGTGTCTGAGAAGCGATATTTTTATAGAAAGATGATCTGGCTTTTGTTTTCTGCTCAAATGAATGTTTTTATGTAAGAATTTTGTTCCTGCGTACAAAATAATGAACTGGTTTCACCCGTGGTCTCTGCTTTTAGGAATTTTTCCCGATATAATTTTGTATCTGATAATCAAACATGATACAGCAATATCGTCATCATCATTTTCTGACTAAAAATATATAGTTTTAATAATTGATTTATATATATTTTTAAAATAGCCTATCGTCTTCCCCGTATTTTTTTTACCTATGTATGGAAATTTTGGTTTGAATTAGTGAACTACTGCGAATTTGTATACCGGACATACAAACAAACATACAAACATTCGGAAATATATAAATATAAAATGGCCTGTGTGGGAGTACAAGGGAAGATAGCTGGGTTAAAAAACAACCCCCTTGGTAAACAAGTGTCAAGTCTTCATCCTCCCCTAGGGGATTTATCTTACTTAAATAGGTTTAAAAGCGGCTGGATGCGATAAAAAAAAAAAGCTCGGTTCTCACCGAGGTGGTCTCGACACCAGTTGTTCTAGGGGTTGTTCTTCTACCTTTCCTCCCCGATCTACTTTAACAGGGCCTCTGGATCCTGTGTGTCCTTACCACCCATCACTCAACCACCACGACTGCTTCTAACCAACATGCCACACTACAGTTATCCAACAGCATAAACTACATTACAATATATATATATATATATAAGTAGAATTAAATATAATTTACATGAAAGATAGTTGTAAATTACACAACACACAAAAGCCTTTATTAAGACACACAGGTCTTACAGAGGATTCTCCTTGGGGTTACAAAACGGAGAAACCTATGAAAGTGGGAAATAAAAAATGGAGAAAGATTATATACATATGGTAAATATATACAGATTATAAGAAAGAATAAAAAATAAGAAGAATAAAAAAAATCAAAAAAAGAGAAAAAAAAAATTTTTGGAAATATGGATGGGAGAAGTGGAGAGCGAAAAGAGGAAAGAAAACAGGTATTTACATATGGAACAAGACCATTTAAGCTCTCACACAGCACAGGTGGGCCATGTATTTTTTAAGAAATCTTTAAGAGATTTCCCAGGAAATCCTCGTGTTCAGGGTTGTAAGGTAAACACCGTTTTATCATTGTTAACTTATCGTATCTGCCTAAACAAATAATTGGATGTTGGTTCTGTCTTTCTCATCAAACAGAAATTTTTGGTATGTTTGAATGTTCGGTTAAGTCTTTCTTTTTTACAGCATTTTTATGGAAGTTATATAGATTTAGAGCTACTGAACTATTGTCTATAAAGTTGGATAATAAAGAATATAATGTGAAGTGTGTATGGCCTATCTTAGAGAAGAGTATTTTTCTTTCCGTGTCAAGAGGCATGCATTCAAATATATAATGTTCTAATTCATTTTCGGTTCTATTTTTTCATAGTTGGCAATACAAGTCTTCTGTCCTTAGATATTTTATATGGTCTTCTCGATATAAAACAAATAGAATTCTCAATTGCGCAATGAGGCGTTTAGCCGGCAGTGGGAGTTCACTTAGTAGATAGTTCTCTGCTGCGAATGTTTTATGTAAATATTTGTAGTGTGTGTGTAGCTTCGAATTGGTTATTCTTGATTGGTCGGTTTGGATAGACTGTTCTATAGTGATTCTGGTAATTTGAGGTATTGCTTTCTGTAGAATATTGGGGTCTGAACAATTCTTTAACCACATGAATCCAGTTGAGTTTAGGATAGTTGTAAATTAATGATGATTAAAACAAATCTATATATATATAAATGAATGTGTGTGTGTCCTTTATGCCTGACCAAACCACTCATTGGAACGCCATGAAACTTTGGGAAGTTATTTAGTATAGTACTGGGAAAGTTTCTGAAAAATAATTTCTTGAATATCTTGAATATCCTTAGAGTTATTTGCAGATTTGTAGATTTAACTCGCAAGCAGCGCCACCATTGCGATGATGATAACAAGTTTTTTTATCTATAAGTTTTATTATCACTAAGTTTATTATCTTAAAGATTATTTATCAAAAGTAAGATTATCTCAGGATGACACGGCAATTTATTTGAGACAAGAATATTGATACAATTCCAAGGCAAAGATACTATTCCTTTAACTTCCAATTACCGAGGGAACCAATTAATATTGATTTTATTCAACTTATCGAGTATTTTTCAAGGGACCGGGAAAAAATGTTCACTAGATAAAACGATGATTTTGTAATGTAGAAAATTAGGAAAGAAAAAATTCAGGATGACACGGCACACAGGGACCGGGAAACAATGTTCACTTTATCGAGAGATTCAAATTATCCAAATATATCTATTATTTTTTTATAAGTTTATAGAGAATTGTTTTAACAAATGTTCGTTAGACAAACCTTTACTCGGGTAAAACCCGGGCGAAGCCGGGTACATCCGCTAGTTATTAAATATTATTATTTGGGTATCAAAAAGGTTTTAATTATTTATGTAACAATATAGGGTTATAACAAGTTCACGCTTATTACCTCGGCCGTTACGCGTCATTTAAGCAGAACATAGAAAAAAAAGGAAGAATTGAAGATATTAGGGTAGGAAAAAGAGCAAAGACAGAACCATGTAATCTTTTTATCAAACAATATAAATTTATTAAGAAAGAAAATTTTTTAAATATTTTATTATATATATATATATATTTATAATTAATAATTAATATTTATTTAATTTTAATATTTAATTAATTAATAATAATTAATATTAATTAAAATATATTTATAATTATATTTATATATATATATATATATATATGTGGTATAATAATAAGGTGGGGAAAGAAATAAGGACACCACAAGTTGGAGAAGGCACCCAGGCAATCAGAGAGAGAGGGAGAGCCGGGCCCGGCACAGCTGGGCGGCCGTTCTTGTCGCCCACAATCACCTAACTGTCCTAATAGTCCCGAGGTTCCAAGTAACGGCCCCTCTGGTCGCCCCTTGGAATGTCGCTGAGGTCCAAAGTGACTGGTCCCTACCTTCTCGTCTCTCTCTGGCTCGACTGTAGGCTTGCTTTATTATTCCTGGAGGAGTATATATTATGACATATGGCCCACGTTGAAGAAGGCTGAACATGGTTTGAGTATACTTAAAGCTGGAGAAGCCAGGAATAAAGAAATATAATTTTACAGTTGAAATTATTTAAGATTATGGTGACATAGTTTTATGTAAATAAAATATTGTATAGTACACAAGTAAATATTATTTACAAGCAGTTTTACAACACCGGAGAGTTTGATATTTAAGGGAATTTTTGATAATATCAAAGTGATAAAAGGCTATATACAATAACATCTAATGTATTATAAGGGAAATGCTATGGAGGAGTGTGAACAACGAGAAGGGGAGTCACATACCCATGATGAAATTATGAAGGTCATTAAGACTGGGGAACTCTACACTTTAAGATATTTTTTCAGGCGGACATAGCAAGGGGAAACTTGGCATGGGCTTTCTAGGCTATAGGTGTAGAGTACGAGAAATGAGGTTGAGGTTGGAAATTGCGTGAGCTCAGGACTGAGGTAAATTAGAACTACATACAATGTTAGAATTTTGGCGAACAGAGCGAGGGGAAACTTGCTTTGGGCCATTCTACCTTATCTATGCAGTTACTTGTGTAGCGAGTCCGAGGGGAAAAGTCCTGTGTGTAGGTGAGGAAGTCGCATGGACTTATAGTTAATTTGAGAAGATAAAATAGTTCGAGATATAAAGGTAGAATATAGACGAACAGAGCGAGGGGAAACTTGCTTTGGGACTTTCTACCTTAATTATTTCGATACTAAGAGACTTGAAGGAAAGTGTGCGCGCACAGTGCCGTAAATTGGGACGAGGACGGTGTTGTCCTTTACAATTGACAAGCTTCTCGTACACGAGATGCTTGAACCGTCGTGGGAGCTTGTGCGAGGAGATGATTTCGCGAAGGGTTGAACGTAAAACCCATGTCTGCGCGAAATGGTGACGGACCGGACATAATCAGCGACGATGTTTAACGTACCTCCGTGGGAAATACGGACGTAGGTTATATCGTGCTGGTATGGACAAGGGACAAACATAAATTTGAAGACAGGGTCCGTGTGGCAAACGTGTGGCGCGAGGAGAAGGAGCGAATTGTGCCGCCCGATGCAGATTGTTCAAGTGCGAACAAAAATGAGTTGATAAACATCTAGCAGTTAGTCAATCTGCATCCTGTGACGAAAACACCAGTGACTAGATGGTGTGGGTCGGTGGATATGCTAGAGAGGAACTACGGAATATATTATCATAAATGAAGGGCGAAGATTAGAATTTTGAAATGGCAATATAGAAGTTCGATAATTTATAACTCATTAATTCTCTAGAGGGGCATGGGCTGGTAGCAGATTAACAAAATTGTAAGAATGAGAGGGGCATGCATAGATAGAATACCAATTTTAAGGGATAACTTTAAAATTAAAAAAATAAATATTTCACGCAATAAAAAGACAATTATATTAAATTAGAACGGTAAGGTCACTAATCCAGTGGGTTTCACATAGCTAGATATAATATGGATAATAAGATCACTGTTAATAGGGATGGAGAGAATAAATGGAACTAAACTAATTATACAAAATATTGGCACCAGAGTCTACAAGGAATGACTTCTTTGAAGATTGAATGGTAGGGGTAAAACAATTAAACTTACAGGTTATGTTGGTTTAGAGAGAAAGTAGATTCATTGAGTTCATTGAGAGAGGGTTCTGTCTGCAGATACTGTACGTGACAGTGTTGTCCGACACAGTAGTGGCAGGGATATGGCGGAGTCCATGGTGGTGGAAGGTGTCCTGCCCTGGCGCGGCGATCGTTCTTGGGCAGATCTAGTGCTGGGAGAAGTGTGTGGCAGGTTCATCTCCGTCGTAGGTGATCACTTCTTCCGGATCACGGTTCAAAAGTTAGCGAGGAAGGGGGTGAGAGCTCGAAGAGAAGTGGCTACAGTTGAGTTGGTTGAAAATTCTTGTGGAACTTGGGGAATTTGTTTCCCGGCCAGGTCTTATCCTGTCGACTTTTTATGTGACAATATAATAATAGGTGAGAAGAGAAATAAGGACACCACAATTTGGAAGAGGAACCCAGGCAACCAGAGAGAGAGGGAGAGACGGGCCCGGCACAGCCGGGCGGCCGTTCGATGCGCCCACAATCCCCAACTGTCCTAATAGTCCCGAGGTTCCAAGTAACGGCCCCTCTGGTCGCCCCTTGGAATGTCGCTGAGGTCTAAAGTGACCGGTCCTTACCCTCTCGTCTCTCTCTGGGTTGACTGTAGGCTTGCTTTATTATTCCTGGAAGAGTATATATTTTGACATATATATATATACTATATTAGCGACGAGCTAGCAGTAGTCTAGCGACGATGTCACCGTGGTCTAGTTATGAGGTAGCAGCAGTCTAGTTGCTGTTTAAAAAAAACGGTTTCTAGCGACGTGGCATGTGTAATAACAACGTAGAAACTATTTTTAGCTCGGTGGCAGCAAAAAAAAAACCCGAGTGTTTCCATAGCCACCTGTTTACCCTTCCAACGGTAGCCGTGAAGCTCTCAGCTACAAAAGTTACAGATCTCTCTAGCTCCTTCAATACGTTGCTCATTATACAGTACTTATTCCCTCAGATAGAGAATTGGTGAATTTAGATAAGAAAAAAATGTCAAGAAAAAGCAAAGTTTATTTGTTAAGAAAAAAATATTATTTTTGTGCCTTGATGGCAGGCTAGTAAAATGGCCCTATTCTAATCTTTGTCACCGCTTTACCAGAAGTGTACTTTTCGGGGAACCAGGTAAAACTGGTGTAAAATGGGCTCTTGACTGTTAAAATCTGTGATGGGTTAACACTTATTGCGGGGCAGTTGAGCATTGTAATTGTATGGTAAATTTTAAATTTAAATTCCAAAGGTCGCAGACGAAATCTGCTACACACCATTTTTTCTAGGGGTTCGGTGGAAGGATGGTCTAAACCGTTGGTCTTCGACCGCTACGACCCGGGTTCGATTCCCACATTGGGCACTTTTTTATGCTTTAAAAAAAAATGCTCCAATGGCCCCCGATTCTTGGAAAATTCTAACCCAACCAGCGAGTGCAAATAACCAAACGCTCTGGCACATTTGTAAGTGCAAAGTCGAACTGCTTTTCACATGTGTAGACATGTGGTGCATTTACAGTAAATAAGCAGTCGCCTACTTCTACCCACCATGATTATCATGGCCTGTACCACGTGTACTAGGGATAAGCAAAAAAAAATATTTCTCTCAAAGTCAATAAGGACCTTTTTCATACATCGATGTAAAAAAAAAAACCAATCGATGTATAGGTTAATTAATGTATCAAAATACTGTATTGAAGTCTTTATCAAATTGTCTTTCTTTTCCACCACAAACAAACTTCTAAACTGCTTAATCAATTCTCTACAAACTTGAGATGAGGCGCTTTTTAATCCACGAGAAGCTTTTAGACCTATTGTTATATACTGGTGAATTGCTTCCTTTGGGAATTTTGAGCAAAATCTAGTTAAGTTCTCCATATGTGAAAGACAACTTCCAACAAGGGGTCAAAAGGACGAAACATGTTGCCCTGCAGGAAAAGGCTACTACATCCTAACGAAACGTAAGTGGGCCACAGAAAGAACGAACGTGGTTGGAAGGCAATGTAATTATAAGCATTTTGGATGGATTCTACTAACAATCAGGTATGGCTATAGATATATATCGTATTGAAAGCACTTGCAGTCATGGGGCCTGGTGTTCAGGCGTCAATGGGTAACACAAAGGACGAGGCAGGTTGGATGTCATCTCAGAGAGACCAGCGCCGAAGACGCGACAAAGGTCCGATAGGGTGTGATCTATACGAGGGAGAGATGATCTGCTGTTGTCCGTCCATTTGTCGGTCCGGTGGCGGTCGTAAAACCAGGAGGGAATTACTTTATGAGTTAGACTTGGACCTTGCCCTGCTTGGGTGTGGCTGACTCTCAATAAAACTTTATTATCTTATTTGTGATTACATATGGCAAAATTGGAATGTTGAATTGTATCTAGATTTTAGAGCTGTTACACTATTTATAATTATGATACATTGGTAAGACGCGGAGACGATCCTGGCCCCTTTTGGCATTAGAAGACCATGTTCTAAATGGCCAATTAACCCAGAAAGAAAGACAAGAGACGATCCTGTCCTGTTATCAGGGTTGCTAAAAAGTTCCCCTTGGTGTCAAAAGTGACAGCCAACATTTTTACGGTGTTATTTATGTGGAGGGGTTGTTTAAGGAAGTCTATGCCTTGGTTCTGGAAAGTTTGGCCTTCCAATGGAAGAGGCAGGCTTGATCTTTTTTTTGGGTTAAAGGTAAGTCCATGTTTTGTGTCTCAGAGAAATATCTGTTCAAGGAATTTGTTGATATCCCGTGATGGAAGTTTTCGGTAAAAGCAGAATAGCAAAGTGAAGTCGTTCGCAAAGCCGATTATCTCACTTTTCTTAGGTTTTTTCAAGAGTAGAACATTTCTGGCCCCAATATTGAAATAAAATAGGGACCCTAAGTAAGGTATTTGTTGTCAGGTGAGCATTCCAAGCTTGGTATATGGCTGTTCTTCCTCGAAGGAAGTTCGCAGAGAGTTGTATTAATTCTTTTGGACAATTAAGGTCACGTTAGCCTTGAATCTGTCTTTGAAAGGTATGGAAGCCATGGCAGAATTGATGTTTTATGCTAATTATTTTATATATTGCTTGTTTCTTTTTCCTAAGTGAAGTTCAGGTAGGGAACTTTAAAAACACCTCTTGAAGATTTAGCAACCCACTGAAGACGCTGAGAACTATTTCAGAAAAGAAAAATATAGCAATAGAACTCTATAATTTCTACAGATCAATTGTAAATAGATTCACACACAAAAGAGGTAGTGACGAAAGTTTTAGAACAGATGTGTAAATAAATCCCTTTTCAAACAAAGGCTCACGTGCACATGGGGAAAGGGAGGAAAAATTACTGTATTATTTTGTTGTTGTATGGCGAATCCATACAGGGCAATGGGCCTTAATAAAAGCCTTTTTGTTGTTGTTGTTTTTATTCATGTAGGGATAGTAACTGTTGAGCTTTTCCAGATTGTTTTTAGTTTGATTTTCGGGACAGATACAAATTATGTCATTAATATATCGACGCCTTAAAACTATATCTGACGGGAATAGGGAAGTTTGTCCGGATATAATAGTGCGAGTCACGGCTGAGGTCACGACAATGCTGACTGAAATAAAGAGGAGACAGATTAAAAAACTGGAACAATGAGCACTGATATCAACAATAAAAATATTTATTAAGACCTTTTGCTTCAATACAGATTCTCCAAGTAGAAGAGGGTATATACAGAAATGACAGTAATAGTAACAATAATCAACAATGTTATTTACAATGTATCTGAGGCTCTTCATTGGACACGACAACAACAACAGAAAATTGACATGGACCCAGAACAGCAGCTTTACACACCCAAGATAGTGGACATTGCTGTGATAGAGATGTATGGAGACATCTGAGACTCTTCATTGAACACGACAACAACAGCAAAGAATACTCTTTTCGTTTATTCAGGAAAGCCACCTGGATATATATACAAGCAATCGAGAACAAGCAATTTCTTTCCTTAAAGAACAGTAATTAGTAATATTAACAGAAATTTAGATTGGTACAAGTGAAAAATGGAATATGTAACAATCAATATTTACCTTTTGACTCAAATATACATTAGGTTCGCGGAAAGTTTAACCAACATCCTGAATTCCAGTTTTTTTTCCTTGGTTCATTTACTGCAATGATAAAATTATTGTCTAGATGGAAATTCCATCAATATATAAAATAGCAAGAAAGAAATCTTTTTTTTTTTAAGGACAAGGCTGAAATAGATAACTCAAAATTCCACTCCCAATATAAATATTTACACATATCATTTTTGACAGCAAGCTATTTACTTAGCAACCTTTTTCCTTATAAGCGCTATATAACTCTTCAAAGAATACTCTTGGTGTGGAACTAACACCTACCCACCTATTCTCATGTCCAGCAATGGCCGCAGCCTTTCAAATAATTAACATGGACCCAGAACAGCAGCTTTACACACCCAAGTAGAGAACATTGCGACTGCTGTGATAGAGATGCATGGAGACATCTGAGACTCTTCATTGGACACGAAAACAACAGCAAAGAATACTCTTTTCGTTTATTCAGGAAAGCCACCTGTATATTTTCAGAAATAACGATACAATTATCTCTTTAAAAGAAAAAATGGAATTTCTCGAACAGCGCAGGTGCACGCGGCACCCCGACTCGCCAGCCTTGGCGTCTTCTTTTGCGTTAAAAAAAAAAAAAGAATAATTCAATTTCCTTTATTTAATGGAAAATTACCCACCTCAAATCTCACCATCCCTACCTGCTGCTGCCATCAGCTACCCACAAACTCCAGCAGTTACTGTGGTAACAAAAGAACCCCAGCCTGGAATAGGTAAACCTTCGACGAGTTGGAATGACTTCGTAAACAATGGCTTTATTCTCGTTAGCCATGAGCGAAAGAGGCCCTCTGAAGAGATGGCAGATCGGGCCGCGGCCAGCCTGCAGCCACCAAGCCCACCATTGCGCCCTCTGCAAGTCCCGGGGGCCGAGGTGCACCAAGACTGAACAAACAGAGCCAAGTCAGCGGCCGGTCAAGTAGACCAATGTGTCTATCTGAAATTCTCCCCAAAATTCAGCCAGGCGCAGTATTTAATGGCGCTGAAGGCCAAGCTGGGAAAAGGCTGCCTTTACCAGCTGAGCAAGATGGAGGGGCATGTCTTAGTCGGTCTCTCCAGTGTGCAGCTCGCCGAGAGGCTCATCAAAGATGGCCTGAACATTGGAGACGCCACTCTGCGACCTTTTCCCCTGAGGAAGAAAGCAGAACGCATCGCCTTGGGAAACGTGCTGTTCTTTGTAACATATGCTGAACTGATCACGGCGCTCAAGATCTACGGCCATTTTCCATCATCCAGAAAATGATCGAGCTGGACAATTCCTGCTGGTCTGACACTCGTCGGGAAGCTTAAATACTCTGCACGACAGAGTTAGCCTCTCCAAGATTCCTGCCCGGCTAGATATCAAGGCCATAGATTTCACGCTAGTCTATGTGAGATACGGGATCCGCCGCTCCTTTTTCCATAGGCAAGAGCACAATAGAACCAACTGCCCTCAAAAGACTGGAATGACAGAAGACAAGCTGTTTTTACCTGAGCGGCCGCCTGGTGCGCACCCAAATGCCTGGAGCAAGCCGCTCGGGTTTTCCTCCCAAGCCTCACAAACAAATGATATCACTCCCTTCACCGCCACAGCTATCGCAGATCCTCCTTCAAGAGACTCAAATGATCCAGAGAAAGTATATTCCAGCCCACCATTTCACACCCAGGAGCTTCTTATATCCCAAGAGAGGCGTAATGTGGCTCAGAAACAAATGGATGCTACCAGGAAGAACGAAAAGGCATCTGCGGCCATCACCAGCGTTCAGCAGTTGAGGCTGGAGAGAGAAGATTTCTTCCAAGCCTTCACCAACAATGGTATGATGTTTTTGGCCCAATCGAACGTCCAGCAGAAACAGGCCGTTGACACCTTGGCCACGGCCAATATGACTTCTAAATAGAACACCAGAAACACCCTGTTAGGGTGTCAGCTATCACTCGCCAGAAATTCTGCTTAGCAACCTAAATGAACTTCCTTGTTGCGACCTTGAAAGTGTCGGCATCGCCGCTCTTTAAAGGCGAATTCAGCTATGCTGTTTTCTCATGGAGCATAATATAGATATATGCTTCCTGCATGGGACCAACGTCATGTCTCTAGACGACGCTGGAGAACTCTGTCACGGCAACAGCGCCGTCGTTGTGCCCGCAACGACCATCGTGGAGTCAGGCTTCTTCTATGTCTTCGCGTCTGGGGTCGTTTTTCACCGGCAGAAGATACTATGATCTGGCAAGGTTGATGTTCTCGACCTCACCGTTAGGGGAGGCTCCACAATGTGTGTCAACGCCCACGTCTCTCACGATCTTGAAGAGCGATGCCGCCAGCTGCAAATCATCGCAGCTATGGCGTTTGGAGAAGGTGCGTGGATCTTCGGTGACCTGAACATCTCCGAGGAGTCGCCCAAGGACCTGGCGTAGGGTTCGGTAGAAGCTCTAATGGAGATACTGCATAAAAACTACCTAGTCGACGCTGCCAACTTCTTCGATGCTAGGCTGGAACACACCAGGTTCGCGACTATCGAAAGCTGGGTCGACGCGCGTCGTCTGGACAAAATCCTACTTCCATCAGGATTCTGCGACTGCGTCACTCACTGCCAAATTTACTCACTCGAACCACCGTGCCGTCCTGATCCAAGTGGGAGAACCAGCTCCTACAAGACTTCCCTGCATCGGCAAGCTGCTACGGTCAAACCTGATCGTCGCCCGAAGAATATATATCGATCGTTCATCGATGAAACCTCGGAAGGCCTAGCAAAATTTTCACCCCCGATGCTGTGAAATTATTAGATTGGAATCAAGGCAAATCTGGTCGCAGAGATACAGTCGCTCTCCTTTCACCTTAACCGACGACGACGGCAACTACGTCTTCTGGGGGCCAACTAAGACGCTTCTTTAGGAAACACTTGAGCAGTTGTTTAGCCCAGGCTCCACGCTTGGGTGAAGCCAGCGCCGCCTTCCTTGCTAGAGTTCAACGAGTGGGACCAACTCTTTATCGTCGACATCTCCCGCGATTAGATAGCGGCAGCCATCCACCGCCCGTCAAGGGGACGTGCCTCGGGATGGAACGGACTTCTCTGAGATTTGTCAAAGCCGTGAAGATATTTTCGCTGAAGTTCTTCGGCAAGTCTTCGAGGCTTCTCGACTCCGCGGGGCTTTGCCTCCATCTTCAAGGCGCAGTAAGGTCATCCTGTTGCCAAAATCGCACGGTGGTCCGAGTCTACAAGCTTTTCGTACAATCAACCTCCCAAAAACCAACTTCAGAATATTAGGCGGCGTGCTCATGAGCCGTCTGCGCCGTCACCTGCCAGACCTCGTGCCCGAGTGTCAGAACTACGCCGTTCCAGGACGGTCACTCTCCTGGAACATTGCGCGAATATCCGACAATGTCGCCTGCGCAGCAAGACATGACATCGCTAGCAGTCATCTCTCTGGACATGAAGTCGGCGTTCGGCAGCTTTAACAGGAGCCACCTGTTCGCTCTGTTGGAGAAACTGAGCCTACCGGGTGGGTTGCTGTTCTCTACGGGGAAGAAGACGCCTCCATCCGAATAGGAGATGTTTACACCAGGGCCTACCCGCTTCTCAACGGGGTGAGTCAGGACTGCCGCCTCAGCGCCGCCTTCTTCAGCACCGGAGTTAGGCCTCGATAGGATCTTGGTTCGAGGATGTGTGGTCACCTAGGCGGATGGTATCGTACACTTCACCAGAGAAGATGCTCATCCTGACCATCCTTCCTCTAGGTGTACCGCCTGTGGGTCCAGCAACGGGTCACTGACCCACAAATATTGGAGTTGCTGAACCGTACGACCCCTGCTCCGGGAGGTGCTAGCTTCCTGTAACTTGCTCCAGGATTTGCAGGCCTGGCTCTTCGGCGTCGGCTTCCATCCCGAGGCAATGAAACTGAAAAGTGGGGCGACGGAACTTCGAAGAAGTTGACGTCTACAGGGACGTGAACCAATTCTTCAACTTTTGCCACAACGAATAAAAATGGAAGACGACCACAGACCTACTGTTAGCGGATCCTACCTCCCTTGTCAGCGCCAACGAGATCCTTCTACCTTTTCTGGAGATGGAAATATAAACCCTGGACAGTGGTTGAAGGAGTACGAGAGAGTGTCGAAGTACAACAGATGGGACGAGGCCATGAAGCTTGCCAACGTCGTATTTTACTTGAACGGAACTGCTGGAAGGTGGTTTGATAATAACGAAGAATCACTCAACTCGTGGAGAAGCTTTGAAGACGCATTCCGCGGTGTGTTCGGACTGCAGGAGGATTCTGCTCGACGCGCCGAGGAAGTTCTGAAACCAAGAGCACAGAAGGCCAAGGAATCCAGCGAGTCATATATCCAGGAGATTCTTAGTCTCTGCCACCAGGTGAACCCTCGCATGGAAGAAGGTGAGATAGTTGCTCACATTATAAAGGGAATTTCGGAGGACACATACCAGGTATTGGTGGCGAAAGACATACAGACGGTAGATGAGATCCTGAAGTTTTGCCGTCATCTGACAACCGTCAAGCAGCGTAGGATCGGCCGTACGAAATTCGCCAGGTTGTCAAACGTAATGCCCATTTCATGTGTTGACGACTCAGACGACTTGGCCGGCTTAATTCGCTGCATCGTTAGAGAAGAAATTCAAAAGGTCTTCTCAGCACCTGAAGTGATCAATCCTCTCCGAGAGGTGAACGCCCTGGAACAGACTGTGAGGGAAGAAGTCAGCCGTGCTCTACAACCTACCAGACCACAAGTCAACGTGGTACAACAACAACCACGAACGCCCTATTATAATATCGACCGACCAACCCAACCCAGGAAGACGGAACATTGGAGAACCTACGACGACAAACCTATCTGCTTCCACTGCGGACGAACCGGACATGTCGTTCGTTATTGTAGAGAACGACGGCAGGTCTTCGCTGAAGCCAGGTCAAGGAATGGCGGAGAAGGAAGAAATGTTGGATTTTACAAGGTGACCAAGAAGCTTTCAGAAGTTACGTATGAAGTAGAGCCTGTGGACCCGTCTCCCCGATCACGGAAAGCCAAGGATATCGTCTATGTCATTCGGATGAAGCCCTACCTGGATCCTGAAGAACAACATTCCACTCTGCTAGGGAACACTAGCCGTGATAGATTTCCTTCCAGAACAAGGGCTGAGACAAGCTAATCAGCCGGTCGCTGTTTTTTCTAAAGAGGGAGTAATGTCAAGCGGCTCGGGGGTGGAGGCCACGGGTGTGAGGGGTTCTCGGAATCTGTTCGGCGGGGTGGGGGAGGAGGGGGAGGGCTGACGTCGCTCTTTAGGATTATCTTTAACTTGGGGTGAGTTGTACTCTCTCTCTCCCTATAAATACCCCTTGTATATAATTTTATTGGAGAACTAAAAGGTAAATACCCAACTTTATAATAAATTAATTATCCCCAAACTTGCCCTTGATTTATTTATCTCCGCAACAATATTTTCAACGATTGTTCAAGACCCCAAGCGAATTAGAAATCCGGATATTCATGTTCCTTTTTAAAATGTTTTTGAAAAACATTACTAAAAACTAGATAAATAATTAATAAATAAAAATAAATTTAAAAAAAGCTTTTATTTAAATGCACTAAAAAGGAAAAAATAAATATTTTACCTTCTGTCATTGAGCAATTAGATGTATCTGAGTGAAAATAAAAGCAGCGGGGGACGATCATATTTAGAGAAGAGGTAAAGGAATAACAAACACTTATAAAAATCGCTAATCAGTTCCTAAATATTAAATCATATTAGGTTCGAAATTCATGATGATTGTCCCCCGCCGCTTTTATTTTCACTCAGATATATCTAATTGCTTAATAACAGAGTATATTGGATATTGCTGCTGCTGTGATGGAGATGCATGGAGACATCTGAGACTCTTCTTTGGACACAACAACAACAGAGGATACAATATTTTATTTTTTTCTTGTTAGTGCATTTAAATAAAAGCTTTTACAAAATTTATTTTTTATTTATTAATTATTAAAAGTTTAAACGACAGTCTGCTTATTTTAATTAAATTGAACTTAATAGGCGCTTTATCAAGCCTTTTTTTCTGCTCAGGGTCTATATATATTTTTTACAAAAATCTGCACACAAACAATTAATATAAAACACTTCTGGCAATGTGCCTACTCTTTTTCGACGGGCACTGGATTCGCCACGGCTCCAGGAGCATCCTGCTGCCGAACTTGCTGCGCGGTAGACCTTACTGTGGATGTGCCCCGCACCATCCGCTGGGCCGACCTGCGTCGGAACTGCTTCTCGGGGCACGACGCAGATGTCGCCCTACGGCTGGCCTTCCACGCCCTGTCACATCCTGACCATCCTGCAAGGAGGCGTGGCAACTGTGCCACCTGTGGATCAAGTGACGGATCGCTGACCCACAGATATTGGAGTTGCCGAGCCGTGCTACCCCTGCTCGCCTCCTGCGTGGTGCCCCTGAATCTGCAGGCCTGGCTCTTCGGCGTCGGCCTCCATCCCGAGGCAATGGAGCTAACCAGTGTGGCGAAGGCTACCATCTACAAGTACCACCTTGGTCTTGAGTTGGGTAACACCAGCCATCACATCGACCTGCCTACTTTGTGGGAAAGAACTCTCGCAGTCCATCGGTGGCGAAGTCTTTACCGCGGTGGGCGCCACCAACGAAGACCTTGTATATATTATATATATATATGTATATGTAAGGTTATACTGTCGACTGAAAATGTGATGAGATCCTGTCGACTAAAACTGTGATTAGGTATCCAGTCGACTTAAACTATGGTGTGAGTCCCTGTCGACTCTCGCTATACTGTGTTGACCGAGGGTCTCTCGCTGTGGTATGGTAACCGAAGGGGGCAAACCTGTAGTAACCGAGAGGGACAGTCAGGGCGTGGAGAGTTTTCCAGTACCTCTCTGCACCTTGGGAGACCTTTAACAGTTCTCACAGAGTACAGGCAGTCGTGGTCGAGGCAGAGTGGAAAGCTTGAGAATGTCCACACAAAAAACGAAGACACAGTTGCACTAGGAAAGTTCCGTGAACAGATAAAAGTTGATCTAGGAGCGAAAGATGGAGATAGAAGAGTTCTTACTGGTCTACATGGTCGATGAGGTGGACCTGGGACACAACTGACGAGGGCTCACGCTGATGGTGAAGTGACTATATTTTTGGCTAGGGCGGAGGTATAATATATCTTTGCCGAGAGAGGAAGTATTGCATTTAAGCAGATGCAACAAGAGCGTGGATCGGCGAAATTGTACACTGGCGCCGTCCTGACTGTTTCCTATCTATCTTTAGATGTTGTTTTGGGGCTGCAACATCTCGATTTTAGACGTTTTTGACTTCTATCTCTTGCTTCAGCCAACTCTTAATCTATTACAGAGTTTTATTTATTTATCCTCAGTTTGTACAAAGTACATTACATATGATGATGTAATGACACATGCCAATAATGCGTATAATTATTTACAGATGTGTTTCTATTATACAACATGAAAATCTTGTTATAAGTTATATACAATATGGGGTTGTTGGTTTAAATTACCATATATATTTATCATTTTTATATTTATACTTATTTATCTATTTATCTATATATATAAAAATGAATGTATGTGTGTCTGTTTGTTTGTTTGTTTGTCCTTTATGCCTGACCAAACCACTCATTGGATCGCCATGAAACTTTGGGAAGTTATTTAGTATAGTACTGGGAAGGTTTCTAGCAAATAAAATTTTTGAAATAACTTTTCGCCTAGAAATAATCAAGATAAATATTCTAATTTATCTGTTATAATTCAACAATCTGCTCTAAATATTATCATGATGATACGATATTTTGTAATGTAGAAAATTAGGAAAGACAAAATTCAGGATGACACGGCAATTTATTTGAGACAAGAATAATGATACAATTCAAAGGCAAGATACTATTCCTTTAACTTCCAATTACCGAGGGAACCAATTAATATTGATTTTATTCAACTTATCGAGTATTTTTCAAGGGACCGGGAAAAAATGTTCACTTTATCGAGAGATTCGTTAAACAAACCTTTACTCGGGTAAAACCCGGGCGAAGCCGGGTACATCCATACAAGAATAATGATACAATTCCAAGGCAAGATACTATTCCTTTAACTTCCAATTACCGAGGGAACCAATTAATATTGATTTTATTCAACTTATCGAGTATTTTTCAAGGAACCGGGAAAAAAATGTTCACTTGATCGAGAGATTCGTTAGACAAACTTTTACTCGGGTAAAACCCGGGCGAAGCCGGGTACGTCCGCTAGTCCTTATATATTCTTATTTGTTCATATATATTTTGCCACGTTTTTATTTTTAAAACGCTAATTTTAGTTTTGTAAAACTTTAATTTTAAAGTTTATTATTTTAAAAGTGAAATGTTTGTTAATGAAATAGACATTTTGCCTAAACTCATTTATTGCAGCTTTCTTTTACAAGCCATTTGTTTATGTGTATTTTTACATATCGTTTTTATTGAGTTTTTACAATTTAGTATGTACATCATTGACTTTTGATGAATGAGAAAAAGAAATTGAAAATAAACATATGAAAAATTAAAGTAACATTTTAAAGGAATTTATGTACAATTGAAAATTGTTTCTGTAACGTCTCATATTCCCCTTCTTGAAGCATTTATTCTCGGGTAATAAATGGTCGAAGTTGAGATATGTGAACGCGTCTTGCTTGCTTTTGGTCTTTCAGAGAGATATCGTAGGTTACATCAGATATCTTTTTTTGAATGACAAATGGTCCTTCATATTTTGGTGATGTCTTGATGAGACGAGGGTCGTTGAAGGCAATTTTTCTTATGACTAAGTCTCCTTCTTTAAAGACATACTTGGGGTGATGGCTATCGTGTTTAATCTTCCACTTACTTCTAATTTGTTCTGTCCGCAGGCTAGCTTTCTTCCTGGCTTCTTCAATTGTAATTGGAGTTTGGTCGGCAAATTCGGGTACATTACCGATTCCATACATTAAGAAAAGCGGTGAAAAACCAGTCACGTCATGTGGTGTGGAATTATAATTTTTGACAACTTGCGGTAACAATGATCTCCATTTACATCTAGGTTTCTCTAGAACAGCTATTCTCAGTTTTGTCATTATCGTATCATTTAATTTCTCACAAATGCCATTGCACTGAGGATGATAAGGCGAAGTATATGTGTGTTTAATTCCTTGTAAAGAAAGAAATTTGTTGAACTCTTTTGATATAAAATTTTTGCCATTATCTGTTAAGATAGTATTGATCGAATTAACAGATTTGATTATCTTATCAAGACATTGAGTGACAGCTTGAGCAGTGTTTGTTATTGTGGGATATGCCCATAGATAACGAGTTGCGTGATCAACAAAAACTTGAATGAATTTATGCTTTGTGTTAGCTGCTGCTGTTCCCAGTACAATAGTGTCACAACCGATCATTTGTAATGGTTGGATATTTGACGTTGGAGTGATCATTTCTCCTAAAGTTGGTTCATGTCTGACCTTCACTAGTTGACAAGATTTACAAGATCGAACATAATTCTTGATATCAGTTGTTATTCCTTTCCACCAATAACATTGAGTTATAAGTTTGCATGTTTTGGTTATTGATGGGTGACTCAATGAATCGTGATATTCTTCCAATATTTTTTTGGTAAGCGAGTTTGGGACAACTGCTTTAAAAACTCCTTTTTGTTTGATCATTACCACACCGTCGTGAGTGTGGGAATTTTTCAAGAAACTCAAATCTGAATTTTGTTGGTGTTCTTGAAGTTCTTGAGTTGCAATGTTAACAACTGGGAGTCTTGATAAGGCGTCAACATGAGTTTGTTGCTTTCCAGAACGATGAACGATGTTACATGATTTCGAGGATAAACTAAGAATCCATCTAAAATACTTAGGTTTCGGTTTCTTCATGGTGAAAAGCCATTGGAGCGCCGCATGATCTGTGATGATTTCAAATGGTTGGTTTTCTATGTATACATGAAAGTGATCAGTTGCTTGTATTACGGCTAGGCATTCCATCTCATAAGCAGAATAATTCTCTTGGTGTGGTTGCAGTGTTTTGGAGTAATAAGCAATTACATGTTCCTCATTGTCTGGACCAATTTGTGTTAGGATTGCTCCAATTCCATATTTGGAGGCATCTGTATAAACTTTAGAGGGGTAGTCCGGGTTGTAAATAGCAAGGACAGGTTTTGTAGACAGTGCCATTTTAAGTTTAGCGAATGACTCCTCTACTTCCTCATTCCAGATGAAGGGCTGATTCTTCCGAGTGAGTCGAACCAAGGGGAATGAAATTTTAGAAAAGTCCTTCACAAATTTTCTGTAATAATTTGCCAATCCCATGAACTGACGAACTTTCTTTACAGTATCAGGTCTTGGAAAGTCTTGAATAGATTTTACTTTTCCTGGATCAGGTTTTAATTGATTGTGACTGATGATATGTCCGAGGTATTTTACTTCAGTTCTTCCAAAAATACATTTCGACAATTTTAATTTCATGTTGTACTGTCTTAATTTGTCAAAAACTTTACTAAGAAGCTCTATGTGCTCTTGCCATGTTTTCGTGTACACCAATATGTCATCTTGGAAAGAGCAAGTTCCTTTCCATAATAATTCACCTAGAATATGTTGGATTATCCTTTGAAACGTTGAAGCAGCATTTTTTAAACCAAAGGGCATCACTAAAAACTCATAATGACCATCGTTTGTGACGAATGCAGTTTTTTGAATAGATTGCGGGTCCATTTCGATCTGCCAATAACCCCATGCAACATCAAGGGTAGAGAAGAATCTGGATCCATGCAATCGATCAAACATGTCCTGTATGTGAAGTAGGGGTTGCCTGTCATCCAGTGTGATCTCATTAAGACGTCTGTAATCAATGCACATCCTTTTATTTCCATCCTTCTTGGGAACCATAACAACAGGAAATGCCCAAGGAGAATCTGAAATTCTTATTAACTTGTGTTCGAGAAGTTCTTTAACTTGTTCAGCTATCTCTTCATACTCTTTTAGAGGACGACGATAGGGTCTAAGAGAAATTGGTTGTTCACTTTTCGTGATGATCTTATGTTGTATAGCTACTTTTCCCAAATCAATAGCATGCTGAGAAAATACATTCCTATTGTGTTCAAGTAATTCTTTTAATTCATGTTCTCTTATCTCTTCTAGATGATTTACAAGAATTGGATTTTGTAATCCATCAAATTTGGTGTAAATTGTTTTGTCTTTGACGTCTATTAAAAGATTAAAAAGAGATGCAACATCTAATCCGATCAAGAGTGGATATTTAAAGTTCTTCATTACATGGAGAGTTACAGGTTTAATTAGTTTATCTATTCTTACCTTGGTCTGAAGGCTTCCACATGTCCTGGTAACACCATCCGCTTGGCTGATGTGAATGTCTGAATTTGGTTGAAGTTGAAGACGGGTTCGCTTGAACAATCGCCAATTGATTATTGATACTGTTGCACCAGTATCCACAAATGCTTGCGCAGGAATTCCATTTACTTCAACACTTATGTTGATAAGCTTGAAAGCTCCTTGTGTAGGGGTATTTGTCAAAGTACTTACATTCAACAATTCCGGGGCTCCGCATACTTGTTTCACTGAAGTGTTTTGATTAGGCCTATCCTTTTTATAATTAGGATCATAATCCTCACAATCTGTGACCCAATGTTTAATTTTTATTCCCTTTTTCGAACATATTGGACACCAGAATGGGCAAACATTTTTTCTATTATCATTATTTTTTGTCGCGAGATGTATTTTGTTTTTAGGCTTAAACTGAATTGAAGCCCTATTTTGTTCAATTGAAGCTGCGATATGGAACCATTTCGTGGTGTCAGTTGGCTGTGCAGCCACAATTAAATCTTTCCAATCATTTGGAAGTCCGTCTGTTAATAAATGAATTTTTTCCTCCTTCGTTAGATGGGTTTGATTTAACAGGCGAATTTTATCTTGAAAATAATTTTCTATTGATTCTTCTCGTTTTAATCTTCGATGTGATGCTGAGACAATTGGATTTGCGTTGTATGAACCAAATCTTTGAATCAACTTTTCTTTTACAACTTCCCATCTTTTTATTGCAGGATTTGAAATAATCTCGTCTGCATACCATTCAAGTGCTGAATCTGTCAAGTAGTACATAAGATTTTTGATTTTTTCATCTTCTTTTAAAGAATTATTTTCAAAATCATATAATTTGATCCATGACTCAGGCCTAATTGCCGACTTCGAGCCGTTGAACTTTTGCAACCGGTTGTTTGGATTTTCCGCCATTTTCTTTTTCTTCGTATCCTTTTCGACTGCGCCAAATGCCACGTTTTTATTTTTAAAACGCTAATTTTAGTTTTGTAAAACTTTAATTTTAAAGTTTATTATTTTAAAAGTGAAATGTTTGTTAATGAAATAGACATTTTGCCTAAACTCATTTATTGCAGCTTTCTTTTACAAGCCATTTGTTTATGTGTATTTTTACATATCGTTTTTATTGAGTTTTTACAATTTAGTATGTACATCATTGACTTTTGATGAATGAGAAAAAGAAATTGAAAATAAACATATGAAAAATTAAAGTAACATTTTAAAGGAATTTATGTACAATTGAAAATTGTTTCTGTAACGTCTCAATTTATTTTATATTTAAACTTATATAATCTTATATAAACAATTCATAAAGAAGTTTCAATCTCAATCTCTCTCTTCTTTCTTTATTTTTGTTGATTCCAGTGTTTTTACACCCTTTCCCATAACTTACTGGGATCTGTAAATAGAATGGAGAACAGAAGAATACCCCTATATAACCTATGTATATATAATATTATATCAAAATAATTATAGAGCTCTAGATATGTACATATTTCCCCCATATAACTCTATTTTATTCTGATTTATTTCTCCCTTCCTTGGTATCATTGCTATATCTCTCAGGAGAATCTGTATATATGACTAAAGGTCATAGTAAAAGTATTTATTGATTGATATATTATATGCATCTCTTTTTTAGGTTTTCCTGGATTCTTACTTGCTTACTCACAATGACAATGCATTGTTTTAAACTTTAAAAAAATATTTCTTTACCTTTTTAATTATACTTAACACACTTCCCGACGACCTAGAGAATTCAGACATTCTTCAGATTTGAATTATCTTCGGGATTGAGCAAGTGTGAAATTTTTAAAAGTTGTCTGATTTTAAACGCGAACGAGGTTTAAACGCTGTTGAACACGAACAGCATGCTCTTTACACTTATTGAGCATATTATCATGGAAAAAAACTAGGCTCTCTTCAAATTAGTACTCTATACATTATCTCTAATTGTCGGGAATCTATCCTTAAAAACGACAGTATTCTTCCCTTTTGCTGTTTAAGAACCACTATCAATTTATAATACTGTTACGTCGTACCCAGACATTGTTCATGTTCTTTGTATAATCAGAATGCCACAAAGATACACACGTGAGTTCGAAGGGATGCAGCAAACGTTATCGCTTTATTATACGTGGCACTAAACAGAAGGAATACAATCAGTGGGACTTGTCTTCAACCTCCCCGTCAGAAGAATCCTTGGCGCCGTGGATGTCAATCTTGTGAAGCGTCCCGCTCCACACTGTACATGTCCAGCCTGGACTACGCCGTCTTTTAGGTTGATCCAATGTCAGGCTCTCCTGGCACCGCTTTACAGGATCATTCACATAGTCACACTCCCCGGAGACAATTCCCCCGCCTTCTCCTTGCCGCAGATGTGACCAGACTCTGTCCTCCCCCACACAGGAATGTTGTTTTTGACGCCTGCCACGTGGCAGCGGGGGCAGCTGGAGTCCACCCCTCTTTCCCCAACTTTACTCTGGGGAATATTGGCCTTGTCATCTATTTCACACTTCATTCCGCTTAATGCCACATGCTTAGAGTAAAATATATTCCGTTTACTAAAATTTTTTCGAAACTGCTATCTTTAAATATACCCATTTTTTTCTAAGATAAACTTAGTCTTGAATAAAAGTTGTATTTTGACCTCAAAATACATTTGCTTTTTTACACGAGTTCCACACACACTCACCGAATGAAAGATTCGAGATCCATCAAAAACCGAAAAGTTAGACATTGAGTTCCCAATCGTGATGGTGAAAAAACTGTTGAAAAAAAAAAGCCCTTAAAATTATAGGAATTTCCGCATACACACATCAGTATCCTAGCTGGCTCGCCAATGATTCCTGTTTCGTGGCAGCAAACAGAAAGAGTAAATAAACATACGATAAATTATATAAAAACTAGAACTTATCTTTTATTCGTATAGGTGATGAGATCAAAAGACAGAGAACGGCGTCTGCCAGCAAGCGTTTCTTTCAGTAACCCCATTATGAACACACATGGATACAACATAAGAATTTTCGATAGAGGATCAAAATGCTTATAGATCAAATTTTCCAAGTATAATTAGATCATTTTTAAGTGCAAAAATGGATGAATTATTTCTAAAAACAAATGAAACATTCCAAAGCTTTTTCCCGTTTAGAATTTTTCCGCTCCAATTTTTATAATACCCAGTTCATAACGAACCATGGAAATTTTAAGGGATTTTTATCAAAAATTGGAGCGGTTGAAGACTCTAGCTGTCATTGTGGCAACGAATTCCAGGACTCAAGACACCTACTGCTGGAATCCCCACTCTTTTTCTCCGCTAGACAACAGACAATAAATAATGTTGTAGATCTATATCAATTTGTAAATAGCAGAGAGAATTATCATAGATTTAACTATTTTTGTAGATATATTTATGATTATCTTTCTAACCTGAAAGGTTCAGGTTCCTAATATATATTATTGTTTCTCTTTTTATTTCGATTACTTTTTCTTATATAATATGTTTATAACTGTTTCTGTTTGAAAAAAAAAATGTAAATCGACGCAATTATCCCTAGCCGGGATATAGCGTTTTGTGTGTTGAAATAAAACAAAATAAAAATGTAAACCGTAGCAATGCGTTTCTTAAATTTTTAAATTCTGAATTCCTTCTCCATCGAGCTAATTGCAAAGATTTCTTGAAGAAAATCATTATATATCTCTTAACGTTGTAAAAATAAGATTCCATTAGAAGAGAAAAATTCTGTAAAGTATAAAATAATACTATAAACAACAGAAATGTGTTTATTTATTTGCGCAAAGTGCAAGTTTTTGGATCTTTATAATCCTTCCACGGGCATTTTTATTTTATTTATTTAACAGTTACAAAGACACGCCATATCCACAATTAGGATAATTGCGTGTAAATCTGAAATTATATACAAATCATCGTGAAATTAACATAATTAAACATTGGGAAGCACGCAAATTACACATTCGATGTCAAATTTTGCATATAGTAATTATCAATAGTAGCTTGAAATATGTACAGTCAATACTTTCGCCTTAAAATATACAGCCTGCAGAATCTATTAAACTTGATGTATTGGTCTTTATTGTGTGTGTGTAAACAACTTGTTTTGTATTTGTCAGGTAAAGTTGGTTTTCTTCCCTTAGATCAGAAGTTAACAGACAGTTTATCAGAAGGTGTTCAGGGTTTTGTTCTTCGTTTCCACAAGTGCACGCAGGTGAACCACGGGCATAGCTTTAGGTTGAGAGAATAAAAATTCCTGTGGAAGGATTATAAAGATACAAAAGCTTGTACTTTGCACGAATAAAGAAACGCATTGGTACTGTTTCTATACTTATTTTATACTTTAAAGAAATTTACTCTTCTAACGCATGGATACGTTTGTCCAATCGCAGTGGGTCAATGTCCTCATTAACGGGCGCTTTACGGCCGGTCATCAACCAGTACTTAACCGAGCATCGAAGGTTGAAATTACGGAAGTCCTTTTTCATCCATAATCCTTTTGACAATAATGATGTGCTTCAAATATTGGAAAATGGGCGACGGCGTGGCCTGTGGAATTTCCAACACTTACCAGGGATGTAGGGAATCGGTGGAAGGTTGGTCTAAACCGTTGGTTTTCGAGCGTTACGACCCGGGATCGAATCCTGCATTGAGCATTTTTTTTAATAATAAAAAAAATGCTCCAATGGCCCCCGATTCTTTTAAAAGTCCAATCCCACCAGCGAGTGCAAGTAACCAAACGGGGCTCTGGTACATTTTGTAAGTGCAAAGTCGAACTGCTTTTCACATATGCAGACATGTGGTGCACTTACAGTAAAAGCAGTCGCCTACTTCTACCAACCAAGATTATCATGGTCTGTATCACATGTACTATGGATAAGCAAAAAAAAAAAACAGTAAAAGCAGTCGCTAACTACCCATCAAGATTATCATGGCCTGTACCACGTGTACAGGGATAAGCAAAAGAGTACAAAACAGTAAAAGCAGTCGCTAACTACCCACCAAAATTATCATGGTCTGCATCACATGTACTATGGATAAGCAAAAACAAAACAGTAAAAGCAGTCGCTAACTACTCACCAAGATTATCATGGCCTGTACCACGTGTACAGGGATAAGAAAAAGAGTACAAAACAGTAAAAGCAGTCGCTAACTACTCACCAAGATTATCATGACCTGTACCATGTGTACTAGGGATAAGCAAAAGAGTACAAAACAGTAAAAGCAGTCGCTAACTACCTACCAAGATTATCATGGTCTGTACCACGTGTACTAGGGATAATATAAAAACATGGATGTGCTACACGTAATTGTAAATTTATATTTAAAAGTTCATAATTAAACAAAATAATCCCTTGTATAAATATTAAGTAAATCTATAAGACCTCCAGGGAAAGTTTCTTCTCAAAATCTTTAATCTTTTGCTTTCGGGCATCTCTGCCCTTCTATACAAGATTGCATCGTGTTTTTGTCATGTAGAAGGGCGTTCGTGCCCATAAGCTAAAGATTAAAATATTTTGAAAAGAAACTTCTCCCTCGAGACCTGAAAGAGAATTTATACTTAATTCTTGAAAAATATATAAATAATCCTATTACAGAATGTGAACAAAATTTTCCTTTAAAAAATATTGTAGCAGAGGATTATAAAATTAATCAGCTGATTATTATTTGCATATTCTGTTACTCGCCATATATTTATTTTATTGAATCTATGTTATTTGATGTTAATAAATTGGGAATTGTTTTGGAATCCGGTAATATAATTAGAGAGAGAATTGTATTGATAAAAATAAATTACTTTGTCATCTCTCTTTTTTTTTTATTTATCATTATATAATCTTCTTCTCTTTTATTTCTTAAATTTTGTGGTGGTGGTGTCTTGTCCACTCCATGGAAAGGGTGGGAAGAGCTGCCATTGCCCCGTTAGTCAGCCACATTTCAGAGTTCCCTGTTCACGGTTACCGTAGCGGCTCGGGGCTCACGACACCGTACTTCACCCTACAGGACAGTCCCTTACTTATGCTGCTTCTACCGTCCGCCACGTAGAGGATAACTTCTGGGCAGGAACATTTAGTTTAATATGTGAATAACCATCACATATTAATCATTTTTACAAATATCATAAACTAGGTTGCTCTTTTTGAGCTGTACCTAATAAAGTGATTTTGGAACAAGGAGCGTCTGGTAGTACCAATACTACTCAATTATACTAATTCAACAGTTCCACCTGGTCAACCAGATTATGGGATGGTTTCATCCTATGTACATGGACTTGGTTTCTTTTCTGGATAGTCCGGACTGATGGTTCCGCGGATTCGAATTCATAGGTTACGTCGGATACTTTCCAAGTCACCTTGTACGGTCTGACGTTTCAGGAGGTATTGGTTTCCTAATGGTTCGATAAATTTTTTAATACAAAATTCCTCTCTCTTTTAGCAGTTCATATCGTTCCGATTCAGCACCACATACTTCTGTTTCCTCAATATATTCACTAATTTTTGAATATTTTCTTTGTTCAGTCGCGAGAACACGTCAGAGTAGTTATTGAAGGTAAATCATAAGCGTCGTCATTAACTGCTCCTTCTGATTCAAGTTGAAGAAGATTTCGAGAAAGGCAGTCAGCATCTTGGTATTTGCGTCCACTTTTACAAACAACCGTAACGTCGTACTCTTGGAGTTTTAAAGCCCATCTTGCTAGTCTTCCTGTCTGGTCCTTCAGGTTAGATAACCAGCAAAGAGCGTGGTGGTCAGTGACAATGACAAACTCACGACCAAAAGGTATTGCCAAAATTTGTTGATGACACATATTACGGCCAAGAAATATCATCTCTGTCTAATAAACTTCTTGATTTCCTGGAAGATAATTCTTTGACAATAGTTAATGGAAGATCTAGAGGTGATAAAGATGGAGATTTTACATACATATCCGAAAGAGGCTCTTCAACTATTGACTATTGCATACTCTCACAGGGTTCACTACAAATTTTACTGGACTTCAAAGTCGATGACCAACTGTACTCAGACCACCATCCTTTGGTTTTAACGATAAAAGGCCAAAACTTCAATGAGAAAAAAACCAAACGGGAAGATTATAATATTACGAGATATAGATGGTCAGCCGATGGACTCGCAACGTTTAAAATGAAACTGGAAGAATTGCGGGAAAAAAACATACCAGCCTCCGATGACCTTGTATACACTTTCAATCAGCGAATTTTGGAAGCAATGTCATCTGCAAAAATAACCTACTCAATTAAGGGCGGCCCCAGGAAATCTAAGCCGTGGTTCGATAAGGACTGCTATGATATGAAAAAACTGGCAAAAGAAAGTCTGAAGAAATATCGTAAAACAAATAGATTGGAAGACAGAGAATGTTATGCTTCTTCCAGAAAGAAATATCTTGCTTTATTGGATCTAAAAAGGAAAGGCTTTGATAATGAAAAACAGGAAATACTCAGAAATGCTAAAGACTCAAAGACCTTCTGGAAAACTATTGCGCTCTACAAAAGCACATCTATAATCCAAGGAGAAATATCTATACAGGACTGGCTGAACTTTTACCGCGAACTAATGACTACAGAAAAAAATTTGAGAATTTGTAATTTACATAATGTGATTTCTCAGAACGATCCTATATTGGACTCAGAGATAACCAATGCAGACATATACAAGGAGATAGCTGGTTTGAGGAGTAACAAGGCATGCGGGCCCGATGGCATCCCCAATGAAGTATTAAAAACACTCCCTGATTCGTACATACTGCTGTTGAAACAACTCTACAATAGTGTTATGACGACTGGAAAATACCCAGCAATTTGGACTAATTCCACTATACACCCAATCTTTAAAAACGGTTATAAGAACAGCCCCTCCAACTACCGAGGTATTGCACTGATTAGCAATGTATCAAAGCTTTTCACATCAATCCTAAGATCACGACTGGAGGAATGGGTCGAAGGAAGAAGGGTTATACCCGAAAACCAAGCGGGATTTAGAAAAGAAAGATCATGTATTGACCACATATTTACACTAACTACTTTAATCCAACTATCATTAAGAAAAAAGAGGGGAAAACTATATGTCTTTTTTGTCGATCTAAGGAAGGCATTTGATACTGTACCCCACTCACTACTTTGGAAAAAACTTTACAACCTAGGCATAAGTTACCAATTCATAAGTACGATCAAAAGTTACTACGAACAAGCAACTATAGCTATCAGATGGAAGGGATCATTTACGGAAAGTATTAAGATAAACTCGGGAGTCCTCCAGGGAGAACCACTTTCCCCACTGCTATTTATATTATTTATCACGGACTTAATCGAAATTTATAATAACTCAGACCTGCCGAGTGTAAATTTGCCGGAATTTGGAGATATCCATTTATTGCTGTACGCCGACGACATAGCAATTATAGGTGAGTCCAGGATAAACCTCCAAAAGAAGATCAAAATACTGAAAGAATATCTCGATGAGAACTTAATGACACTAAATGAGTCCAAGTCAAAGATTATGGTGTTCCGTAATGGAGGTAAACCCTCAAATAAGGATAGATGGTTCTGGAATGATAAACCCATAGCAATAACTTCAAGATATACATACTTGGGATTCCCTCTGACACCAACAATAACAACTACTCACCCGGCAAATTACTTTAAAGGAAAAGCACTTACAGCAATTAACGCCACACACCCAATATTAATAAAATCAAAAGCAAAGTCAATAAATTTATCAATCAAACTCTTTGATACAATAGTGAGAGCTGTCCTGATGTATGCCGCTCCATTATGGGCAACAGAGCATAAAGACTTACTGGACAATATACAAGACATATTTATCCGTAGGTTCCTGAATCTGCCCAGATACACTCCAGGTTACCTAATCAGATTAGAAACCGGTCGTATCTCATTGAGTGTAACAGCCTTAAAATTAACCCTGAAGTATTGGCTGCGGGTGTTGAATATGAGCAGTGACAGATTGCCACGTATATGTTTTAATAGAACACGGGAACTCTCTAATGCTTCGGGCACACCCATCGGTTTCATTAAAAAGCTCACTAATCTGCTTAACGATAATGGATCCCCTGCACTTGTTTCCTGTGATGACCCTGAAACGCTGAGGAGCGCGATTACAGGGCTCTTAAAAACAGCGGCAGACCAATCTATACAAAACGACCTTACAAGAATGGATAAATCTAAGCTATACTCTCACTACAAAGACATTCACATATCTTTCATGACGGAGGGATACCTTTTAGGGGATTTTCCTTTCCCGGTTGTAAGACTACTCGCACAAGTTAGAATACTTTCAAGTTTTTTTAGAGAAAACCACACCAAGATGCTCTGCGGTGAGGACCCGACTTGTACCTTCTGTAATTCAAAACTACAAAATGAAATCACTCACTATATTTTTGATTGCTCTGCTCTGAAAGAAGAAAGAAGAACCCTTATGCTCAAAACTGGGCAACTCTGTGCTTCACTTCCATCAATAATTGACAATATGACCCAGAATAAGTATATTGCTACGGCGTTTTATGGTTTCCACAAGTCCATATCTCAGAAGAAGGCCAAGTGATACTCACTCCTCACTTTCTTACTGCTACTCTTTTTGTGTTGATTTCTTGCTTCCCTCTTTCTTATTATTATTATTTTTTTTTCCTTTTCTTGTTTTTTTTTTTTTTTCTTTCTCTTTTTACTCTGTATATATCGCTATTTCCGTTGTCTCACTGCTTTGTTCTTATGCATACCTCTGGTGAATCCTGTATAGGGTCAGTGACCCTAAATAAAGGCTTTTTTGTTGTTGTTTGTTGTTATATTACGGCCAAGAATTCTCTTTCCGTTGTTGAGTACTTCTCTTCTTCGCCTTAGATAATGTTCTTGAAACATTGATCTGCACGAGAACAGTTCCAATTCCATAACCGCTGGCATCAGTAGGGAGCTCAGTTGTTCTTCGAAATAAACCAAAACATGTTCAGACATCAATGCTCTTTTCAAGGATTCAAAAGCAACAGGTCTGTTGAAGGGCGTGACTGCCCGAAAGCTTGTCACACGTTTATCTGAATAAAAATCTTTTCTCCTTAATTTTCATTTCTATTTTTAAATATTCAATGGAGAAAGTTTTCACGTAGTTCTAACCTAAGAGATAATAAGAACATATGCCACAAATAAGCTTCTGATATCCGTTTTAGATTTTGGGGCCAGGAACTTAACGATAGCTTCAATCTTTTCTGTGACGGGATAAATGCCTTTACACCATCGACGAGGTGTCCAAAAACTCTGATTCATTTGTTTCCAAAAAAAGAGACATGAGACATTGTAGTATGCTTTAAAGCAGGTCTAAATGTTCGTCGAACGTTTTGTAATATACCACGATGTCGCCTAAATAACATAGGTATATCGTCCGTTTAAACCTTTCAGTATCTTGTCCATCATGCGTTCGAATGTTGTAGGAGCATTACACAGACCAAAAGGCATGACTAGGAATTCGTATGATCTGTCAGCAGTAATAAAGGCAATCTTCTCTCTATCTGCTTCGTCGACTTCAATTTTACAATATCCCGAAGGTCTATTGATGAATAATCGCCGATTCGGGTTAGTGGTTAAACATTTTTAGTAATGTTGTTTAATAATCAGTAATCGATACAGAAAC